>JANAVB010042792.1:0-53549 GCA_029216955.1 Iris pallida | reverse complement strand
TGAGCTGGATGCACATGACTGAGCTTGCTGAAGATATGGTAGGATGCGCCTGGTTGGAGGCGCATGATGTCTGCTGCGCCTGAACGTGGCGCATGGTGCGGATGCTGCGCTTATCTGGAGGCGGCGTGGTAGCCGCGTGGCTGTAGACTTAGGATCTTTCCTTTGTAAAAATTCTCCTTTGTACAACCTTTTCTTAGACATGTAATAGACTTCTGTATATCAAAAAAAAGTCTTCTTCGAATGTCTATCTTTATTGATCTTGCTGTGAAGTTCTTCGTCTGAGTTCTAGCGCATGTAGTGTCTGGCGCATGGACTTTCTGGTTGTGAAATTCCATGCTTCTACAAACATGAGCACCAGAAAGTACATGACGTGTTGCAATGTGTCAATCAAGAAAGCACAGGATATAATAAAATGCACAAGACCAGTAGAGTGTACTTACCTTCCAGGAAAGTACAAGTAGGCAAAAGAGCTAGATATCCTCCTGATATAACAATGATGGGTACAAGTGGGTTAATAAACAGGCTAATTCTAATTGGTTATCAAAAGATTCTAATCACGATTAATTTCTAATATAAACCTTAGTTCTAGGGTTTCCTATAGAGTATCAAAATTATTAACTATATTCTAAACTATTAAGAACCCTAAATAATAAGTACTTATATACTTAAACAGTATAATACATGAGTTGCTATGAGACAAGTGTTCAAAAAGGCAACTTAAACTCAAGAATCCTGGATGACCATCTAAGACATAAGGTCAAGGCAATCTGTTCACTGAACCATAGATACTTCCAGTTCTAAAGTACAATGGACATTCAGTCTTAATGTAACTATATCAGCCCAAAACAGGACTGAGTATGTCACCTGTGTTCAATGACATACACTCTGCACATAAGAGTTTCTATGTCTTGCTCAGTCCTAAACAGGACAACTGTAACCTTTGTTAAGCCAAAACTAGATTGAATCCTTGGTGTCAGTCTACCAGTCCTACAGGAAATCCAGTGCTAAACAGGAACTCTATGACAAGGTTTCCATGTAAACCCAGTTCAAAACAACTGGACATCAGTCCTGAATTGGTTGTTCCAGTTTCAACTCATCACAAGCCAACCAAGGCCTGGACAAACTCTCCATACTGCTGCCTATATAAACCAAGACCCCACATATCAGTGATCAACACACATTGAAATTACCCTCTGCCTAAACTGACATGGCAAAATAACCTAACTATCCTTGCTGCAGTGTAAGTGTAACCAAACAGCAGTCATGCAAGAGGACTTGATGTCCATAAGTTGTCTTGCAAATCAACACTCAATTTAATTCAAGAAGGTGACACAAGATTTAGCTAGGAGTAAGGAAATAAGAGCTAACAAAATAGTACATGTAAACACATCAGTCCTCAATTAACAGGGAATGGCTCAGACTCGTGACAGATCCTTCATATCATTTTGAACAGTAAATATTCAAAATATGAAGTGTCCTGCATTCAACAGTCCAAACAAAACCTGGGTTTACTCTCCCAGGTCCAACAGGAACCCACATAGCTCAGCAAAACACTGCACATGAGTTCTAATTCCAACTGAACTGGGATTCCAATTCCCAGGAATTAATGAATTGAATCCCATTCCCAGGAAATGCTAACAGGATATTCTCAGTTGCAGCATGCAACAAATAGGAATCATTCTCTCCAACATATGTATGGTAAAACCAATGCATAAGAAAGCTATAGGACAACCTCAGATTTCAACTAGCTTGAAACATCATAGGTTGTATGAAATTGGCCCCAACAAATCCCAAATTTGATGCTCAACCAGTCAAGTACTCCCAAGGGAGACTGAGACTGATTCCAATAGTCACAACCACCCCCTGCTATCCAGTTTAGTTCCAATGGCTGCTAGGTAGCCACTCGAGAAGTATTCTCAAGAATCATATTATCCATTAGCATATGATTGACAACTTAAATCAATAAGATAGGAAGTTCCCAATGAATAAAATGATCCAGTCAAAGGTCCAACAACTACCCAGACAGTGAAAGGGGCCCCTGATACATATGTATTCGATCAGGACATTGATGAAAACAGATTGAATCATCACTTCATTGACATGCCTCCCAAATCACATGGCTGTCCTCATGTTCAACCAGAAGTGGCATATGCAAATACCAATCATAATCATGATATGATTTACCCATGCCATCCCAGGTTCAACAGTGAACCAGTATACTGCATAACTTAGGTTCAAATGAACCATGATGCTTGGAATATATTCCAGGTTCATCAAAGAGTCATGATGCCTACAATATATCCCAGATTCAACAATTAACCATGATGTCTGCAATATAAACATTCGAACCAAATCACCACACAAGCTACTTCTTAATAGGAAAACAATTTATTCACAAAGAGAACATAGTTACCTGGTTGTTCTGAAGGAACTGTTGATTCAAGGATCGGACACAACCTCTATGACCCAAGAATCAGTCTAAAATACTGCTCAGGCATTAAAACAAACACATGGGACACGAAAATAAAAGATAATCAATATGATGCACTGAAATATTAGGGACTGTCCAAAGAAAATATAACGCTTTCGAAATCACCTGATAGAATTCCCAGATTCACTTCTCAAGCTAAAACCAAGAACAATCGATCCATTGATCTAACACACAAGGTTCTAAGAAGGAGAAAGCCACAGTTGAAATCAACTAAATCACAATCTAGATTCAAAACATTAGGTTGAATACTCACCAATAGATCTTGTTCTCGATAGGGAAAAGTGTTCGATCGATCGTTCACAAATTAATCCCCTACAGTGCTCGATCAATCAAGGAGAAGAAATTTAGGATTTGGAAACACAATATTAAGTTTGATCAGAAAAACCAAATACTTACTGGAATTGAGCTCGTCTCAACAAGAGCTCGATCGTTGAGGGGGAGAATTGCCATAGCTGCCATTCCCATTGCTCCCAGAAGTCGAGGAACCAAATGAAGAGGATGGGTTGAGGAAATGAATGAAGAATTGTTCAACAACAGAGAGGAGAAGGGATTTTATAGAGTGGATTATATGGCAGTGGCGTGGGAAATAGGTTAATCTACTGGCGGAAAAATGGCTCTGACAGGTTGTTAGAGAGGAGAAAGGATGCACATGGCTGCCTGGCCGTTAGGATTTGAAATTGGAAAAACTTTCAATGTGAAGAACTCAGTAACAGGCCAATAATCCTTTCCATAGGATTACATGCTATTGATTTGGGCTTTCAGTAATGGGCCAACTATAAAAAGACTTAAAGCCCAAAAATTAAAATGCTACAAAGCTCTTCACCTATATAAATATAAAATATACCCCAAAACATTATTTAATATAAAAATTTTAATTTCCAATATTTTTAGAAAGGTGGAGTTACAAATCTCTCCCCCTTAAAAATTTTTGCCCTCGAAATTCAGAATAAAGCCAAAGACTGATTCACGAAACATCACCAAGTATTATTGAAAAAGTATAGAAATCTCAAAATGTAAAAAAAAATACAATCAAGTGAATAAGCTAGGGTAGCGCTCTCGCATCTCATCCTCACGCTCCCATGTGGACTCTCCCGGAGAGTGGTGTCTCCACATGACGCGGACAAGAGAAATGGTCTGGTTCCGTAGACGCTTCTTCCTACGATCGAGGATCTCCACTGGCTGCTCCTCGTAGGTCAAGCTCGGACCCACCTCTAACTCTGAGTAGTCCACCACATGGCTCGGGTCTGGAATGTAGCGTCGAAGCTGAGATACGTGGAAGACGTCGTGCACTCCCTCCAATCTAGCTGGAAGCACTAATCGATATGCCACCTCGCCAATCCGCGCCGTCACGTCGAAAGGTCCGATGAATCTCGGACTGAGCTTCCCGCCTCTGCCGAATCTGATGATGCCCCTGGTAGGTGAGATCTTCAGGAATACTCTGTCTCCAACCTCGAACTCAAGTGTCCGTCTGCTGCTGTCCGTCCAATGCTTCTGCCGATCCGGTGCAACTCCGAGACGCCCTAAGCCTTGAGGTCAAGTACACACAAGAAGTTGAAATAATACGATCTAACAATGATCAAGTATTAAATAGGCACGAATGTAATGAAGTTCAATTACAACTTAGAGGAGCAAATTTATGACGATACAACTATTAAGTATGATCAAAAGTGGACTAGGACAAGATAGGAAATCATGGTCAGATGGACATGACTTAAGATCGAAGTTTAGACAAATCACAAACGAAGTACGGAATCACAATCTGGTAATATACAATTTTGAGGAATTCAATGATCTAACGATAAAATGCTAGAAGGAAAATTTAGCAAGGGTTGATTGAGGAGACGTACGCAATACTCATGAGGTATGGTATCAAATCAGGATGGACGTGCAAGGATCTGTGATTCTCGAAAACCAGTAATCATATAAAAAGGGATATAGTTTCCATGGTGTCCGGAAACATATAGCTATTTGAAATCACTTTGCCTAGAATCCCTACCCCGCCAGTATATATCTGGCTGCAGTGGACTTTTGGTTCCGTGACTCAAATAACAACATGTTACCGAATAATCTGTCAACCTTATCCATTTTCCAACAATCATTGATGAAGCAACCCAAGAGATCAAGGTATGAAGAATATGATAAGTCTCGATAGTACTTGAAAACCTATGGGTGTCTGAAATCACTTCAACTTAGAGTTCCTGCCTCGCTAGTGCGCTACTGGCTGCAGTGAACCCTCAGTCTCCATAATCCAGCTAATGGCTGTTGCGCGCAACTGTCATGCCATAGTAGATCATCGAATAGCCTCTCGACTTTATCCCTCGGGATTTCAAAAGAGTTTTAAGGAATTCAAAATGAGTTTCAATAGTCCAAGTCACGAAAATGGTAAAGTTACCTGACTGTTGGAATACAAGGATTTATTAGGTACTAAAAATGACAAGGGATCCAATCAGTGAGTACAAAAGGCAGCCAGGGAGATTTAAAATTTTAGACAGGGAGCGAAGTTTCAAATTATAACAGAATTTCAACTGATTTGGAATGGTAACAAGATTCCATAGGTGGGATGTTATCCCGAAAGGATAACAGAGTCTCGAAGGATGACCTGAGGCAAGTTATTAGATAGGAGACAAGTTTCAAATTAAGAAATAAATCTTGAATAGAAAATTTCAACAAGGAAACAAGGTTTAGAATAGTGACTAGAAAACAGGTTCCAATAGGAGACAAGGTATTGGATTGTAAATATGAGACAAGCAAATCTCAATTAAGTTTGAAACAAAGCCGCAGATACAGAACAATCTCGAATAAAGATAAAATCAGGAATAGGAAATAGAATCCCAACAAGCATCAATAGAAGCGAAGGTTCAAGCAAGGTTTCAAAATGATATTCCGAGTAGGAATAATTCTCGAATATTACACAGTTCAAATAGGAAACAAAATTTCAAGTAGAATCCAATAATAGAAAACAAAGTCGTGAAAAATGAATTATGAAAACATGGTATTAAATAGCGGATGTGAAACAAGTAAAATCTCAAAATACGAGGCAAGATCAAACAAGATCGTGAATAGAACGAAAAATAATTCACGAATGAGAAATAACATCTCATGGGGAACGAGTCAAAGTTTCAAAGTTAGAAAACGAAATCTGCAAATGAAATCTCGAATAGAAGCAAGATTCAAACAAAGTTTTGAATGGCATAAGTTTGAATAGGAATGTAATCCGAAGTAGTCTTAAATATCAACAGGGTCTGAATGGGGAACAAAATTCGAGTAGCACCAAATCTTGAATTAGGAAACGACGCCATAGGAAACAAGTTATCGAGTAGGAAGAAAATCTCGAATAAGAGCAGAGTTACGAACAAGAATGGAAACAAACTTTCAAAATACATTTGGAATAGCGACCAATGTTCCAGAATAGGAAATAAAATCTAATAATCCTTAAATAGGAAACAAGGAAGTTCTAAGAAACAATCTAGGTGCAAGAGGAATATAAGGAAAAACTAGATTATGAATCATGATCCATGGTTTCCTCCAACCATGCAAAAGAGTCTTCTGTCTTCAATCTGTCTTCAGTATTCCCTCCGAGACTGGAATCACTTCAATCTTTTTCACTGTCCTGACGTAGACTGGTCTATGCGGTAGTGCTCCATATAGCTACTGAATCTGGAGAGGCGGGTCCTTCTGCTGCGGTCCTGGTGCTCCTCGTGCTTGTACTCGGGCAGTACGATCAACGGTCTACGGACAATCTTTGACTTAGTGAGTAGGTGATCCGCAGTACAAGCGTAGTCTCCGTCTTTTGTGGCATTCGTCGTAGTGGTGTCCTGGGCTGCGACAGAAAATACAAATGATAGCCGGCTGAATCTGAATCTCCTGCTGGGCTGAAGAAGTGTTGTCTGAGTGTGGCGACTCTTTACGGAACCACAGTAGTTGTTATCTTTATTATATGTCTTCATGTTTCTCTCGAGCTTTAATTTCCCGTTGTGTCCTCTTGTCTGTGCTACATTCTGGATCTCCTGGCTGATGGCTCTAATCTTCAGATAAATCGGGTCCTCAGAAACTTGGATGATCTTCAGTAGCGGCTCCAGATTCTTGATCTGCTTCTTGGTGTAGCATATGCGCTCGGTGTCGAAGAAGTTCAAAGTCTGAGAGTCTGGGAGTCCTCTCTAGCTCGAGAATTGTATTTGCAATGTCTGAATTGGAAAAGGACGGCCTGCTGGTGTCAAGAAACTGTCACTCCCCGTTCCCAGAATGCGTATTTTAATACGTATATTGCTTGAATGTATTTATTTAGTATTTATCATGTATAATTATTTAGTATTATCATGTATCATCCTGTATTTAAATTCCTATAATTCATTATCTGTATTTATCATGTTTCATATTAATTAATTATCTGCTCTTTAATTTTCATGTTAATTAATTATCTGCTCTTTAATTTTCATATTAATTAATTTCCTGTAATTAATTTCTGCAATTTATTATCTGTATTTTAGTTTTTCTGCAATTTTATTCTCTGCTTTAGTTAGTCTTTTCGGGTTGGCCTTGATGGACCCGAATACAACCCGGCCCAAACTCCCACCTACCACCCCTTTGCTATTTAAGTCACCATCTCCTTCTCTCTCCTCATAACTCTCATTCTCACCATTACTTCTTCTTCTTCCTCTCATCACCCTCCACCCACCAGCAGTAGCAGCAGTAGGCAAGTACAATCTTGCTTCTCCTTCATCCATTTTTATGGATCATTACTTCCTCTCATGATTCTGAGAGAGTTTAGTGCTTGGCATTTTTGATTTCTGTGGCTTGTTTTCTCTAGATCTAAGTTGTTACATTTTCGGTTGTGCATGGGTTCTTGATCTCCCAACTTAGCGTGTATTTCTGGCACTGGGACGAAGGCTCCATAGGACATGGAGTTTGGGAGATGTTGTACGCTCACGTTCTTACGTGCTCACGTAAACATCAGCCCTTCACGCTCACGTCTTTACGTGCGTGCGTGTATCTTTAGTCACGCACACGTCTTTACGTGCGTGCGTGTATCTTTAGTCACGCACACGTTCTTACGTGCGTGCGTGTATTTTAGTCACGTACACGTTCTTACGTGTCAGCGTGTATTTTTAGTCACGCACACATCCTTGCGTGCATGCGTGTATTTTTAATCACGCTCATGTTTACGTGCCAGCGTGTATTTTTAGTCACGCACACGTCTTTACGTTGTCTGCATGAATTTTGAGTCACGCTCATGTCTTTGTACTTAAGTGCGTGACTTTTCACGCTCATGTCTTCGTGCTTGCGTGCGTGACTTTTCACGCTCACATTGTGCTTGCGTGCGTGAATTTCCTATCACGTCCACTCTGTGCGTGCGTGAATTTCCTATCACGTCCACTCTGTGCGTACGTGGATTTCCTATCACGTTCACCCAGTGTGTGCGTGAATTTCTTTCCACGCTCACGCTTGCCAGCGTGTATTATTTTATACGCTCACTCCTTCAGGCTAGACTTGGCATACCCTTTTACGCGCACGATTCTTGCGTGACTTTTGGACTTAGCATAGACTGGTTGGCGTGACTTCTTGACCTGGGTGTTTCTATTTATTCATTAAATGATGGCATAATAATTTTCCTATTATGTCCTTATGCCTTTTTACATGAACTTGATAATCTTAGCATGTTAATGATTGTGTATTAGTGCCCTGTGTCTTGATTGATTGAGGATACCTAGTAAGACTGGAACTTGACCTTGAGAGTTATAGACTCGACCCACTTAATGTTAAATGACTTTCATGCCTTGTCACCATTGATGACGATGGTATCTTGACTAAATTGATCATGCGTTCCTAGTTGGAACTAAGAGACTGGCTAGTAGTCTTATTGAAATGAATGAATGAGACACGTTCATGTTATGAACTATTGTGATCGACTGGTTGATCCCGAATATTGACATACATGCACATGCAGGCTTCAATCTATTTATTTATTTATTATTTATTTATTTATTTTCTACAAAAGAAGCATGTGTACTTTATGGTCAAGGCATGATTACCGTGGTTAGATTGGATTGTTGTATTACGCTATATAAGACCTGCAACCTAACCGCACTGGTATCGTTGTAGAGTTGTGCATATCGTACCCCGTACGAAAGTACTCATTTGAATGACCATGATCCACGACATAGAATTTCACTCAACGTAGGGACTATTAAGTTAAATAAAATAATGATTGCATGGAGAGAATGGATTCCCGAGTTCTTACATGGCAGCCCCCTTGGGACGAGTAGTACCCGACGGGCCGGCTGGTTCCCACAGATACTGTAAATCTGCCACACGGGCAGGGAACAGTATCTGCTTTATTATTATTATATATTATATATTGATGACGGGCGTCCTGCTGGGACTCGTCTAATTCATGTATGGCACAATTGATTGACTGGATAGACTAGCCTTGCTCGCACATAGTGAGAACTAAGGAATCCCTATTGCATAATTCCAGGATAACTTGGAACTCACAATAGCAAGCCGTAGGAGTTGATTGGTCATTCAAGATGATTTTTTTTGTGTACTGTACTACTCTGTTACCTAACTGGGATGATCAGAATGTCAGGACATGACGGGCCAACTTCTGTCATTGTTTGGTTGGGAGGTTGGTTCGAAGTGTCGTGATGTGATGTGAATCCTAGTAGCAAGCAGAGATCTATTATTATATCCTCTTACTTACTGGTTTTAGTCCTTCATATCGTCCTTCCTTGTGGTACTTGCTATTAGAGGTCTAACCTCTCTGGTTTTGCATGGCCAGATTTAGAGCCGGTTCCCGAGGATCCAGCTTACTTCTACCTCTAAGATGGTCAATACTAGAGGAATGATTGCAGGAGGACTCGAGTGGGTTCCTTACTTCACCGCTCATTTTATCATTTACTTTATACTTAGCCGTTTGGCACCGACATGTTAGTCGGATTGTCTTGTACTTACTTTTACATAATTGTAACTAAGTCAGACTACAGCTGATAACAATTGTGTATACTTGCTTTATCATCTGGCTATGTTTTGTAAAGCCAGATATCAAGAACATTTTGATTGAGCGTTTGGGACGCCTTACTGCTTTATCTCATATGTTCTCTATTACTGATTCTTGATTGAATGATTGAGACAATAGATGTGAAGTGACCATAGAAAGACCTTTATGTAGTATGCACCCCTCGTTTGGTTAGACAGCATTGATCGTATTATATGGTATTCATCTACCCGTAATACGTAGCTGGTTGAGTCATTCTCCCGCTCTCCAGTATTCTAGTTCTGGGGCGTGACAGAAACTCTTGAAACGTCTCCGTCAACTGCGTACTACCCATGGGAATAGTAGGGACGACCTGCGGGGTAGAAGCTTGGAGACCTCAAGTATAGGTGGATCAACCGTTCCGGTGTCGCATGATTTTGAACTATCTGAAAAACAGAAAACTGTTAAAATAACCTAGACCTAAATACAACAAGTGTTTATAGAATATCAATATACCTGATATACCTGATATACCCTTATTTTCCGATTTTTCTATGCTGTGATCAAGTTCCCTAGTTAATCAAGTCCCCCAATAGTACGCTAAGTCCTAGGTACCATTAGGATAGACCTGCATAGGCCACCACAAAAAATATGTCACGACCCGCTTCCGAATATTCGGACACGAGTCGGACACGCCCAGCCTTTGTCGTTAGACACAACAAAGTAAGCTGTACCAAACTAGGGAAATCTACCAGATAAACATGAAAATATATAATCACAGCATCTAAAAACGTATCCCAGAATGATCACCATAATCCACAATTCTATGTATGTAAATGTACGAGTCATCAAGAATGAAATGTACATGAATTCTAAAGACAATATCTAAAAGTAAAGCTAACAGTCTAAACCTGAACCTCAAGCTAAGTCATGACCATCCTGCTCAGCTAAGATCCCGGGCTCTGGCCCATAGAGTAGAACAATGTCCTGCAAGCATACCTGCAACATATCCTATTCAGGAGCGGAGCAAGTATAATTCTAGGTAATGAACAAGACATCATGATATGAAAGTACGAGAAAACATGGAAAGTACAGGAAAGAACATGTGAATAAGTACATGAAAGAACAGGGTATGTTAAGTACATGAAAGAACATGGTATGTAAGAACATAAAAGAACATGATATGTAAATACCTGAAAGAACATGGTATCATGGAATCACAGGAAATAAGTACAAGGTATATCTCCTGCATGTGTGTACTATATTTGAAATATAACTAAGTATGTGACCGGCTAGGGTAAGCACATGAAAGCACATGAAAGCACATGAATGGTACGGCTTAGGACCCGCGTGCACGATGCGGGGTCTAAGCTAAACACACCTGAGTTGTTTCTTGGGATTGGTCACATAGATAGTATATTCCCCACCCCAGGTACAAGTAATAAGAACAAGGAACATGAGCACCAGAAAGTACATGACGTGTTGCAATGTGTCAATCAAGAAAGCACAGGATATAATGAAATGCACAAGACCGTAGAGTGTACTTGCCTTGCTCCAGGAAAGTACAAGTAGGCAAAAGAGCTAGATATCCTCCTGTATATAACAATGATGTCTACAAGTGGGTTAATAAACAGGCTAATTCTAATTGGTTATCAAAAGATTCTAATCACGATTAATTTCTAATATAAACCTTAGTTCTAGGGTTTCCTATAGAGTATCAAAATTATTAACTATATTCTAAACTTAAGAACCCTAAATAATAAGTACTTATATACTTAAATAGTATAATACATGATTTGCTATGAGACAAGTGTTCAAAAAGGCAACTTAAACTCAAGAATCCTGGATGACCATCTAAGACATAAGGTCAAGGCAATCTGTTCACTGAACCATAGATACTTCCAGTTCTAAAGTACAATGGACATTCAGTCTTAATGCAACTATATCAGCCCAAAACAGGACTGAGTATGTCACCTGTGTTCAATGACATACACTCTGCACATAGGAGTTTCTATGTCTTGCTCAGTCCTAAACAGGACAACAGTAACCTTTGTTAAGCCAAAACTAGATTGAATCCTTGGTGTCAGTCTACCAGTCCTACAGGAAATCCAGTGCTAAACAGGAACTCTATGACAAGGTTTCCATATAAACCCAGTTCAAAACAACTGGACATCAGTCCTGAATTGGTTGTTCCAGTTTCAACTCATCACAAGCCAACCAAGGCCTGGACAAACTCTCCGTACTGCTGCCTATATAAACCAAGCCCCCAGGTTCAACAGTGAACCAGTATGCTGCATAATTCAGGTTCATAAATGAACCATGATGCTTGGAATATATTCCAGGTTCATCAAAGAGTCATGATGCCTACAATATATCCCAGATTCAACAATTAACCATGATGTCTGCAATATAAACATTCGAACCAAATCACCACACAAGCTACTTCTTAATAGGAAAACAATTTATTCACAAAGAGAACATAGTTACCTGGTTGTTCTGAAGGAACTGTTGATTCAAGGATCGGACACAACCTCTATGACCCAAGAATCAGTCTAAAATACTGCTCAGGCATTAAAATAAACACATGGGACACGAAAATAAAAGATAATCAATATGATGCACTGAAATATTAGGGACTGTCCAAAGAAAATATAACGCTCTCGAAATCACCTGATAGAATTCCCAGATTCACTTCTCAAGCTAAAACCAAGAACAATCGATCCATTGATCTAACACACAAGGTTCTAAGAAGGAGAAAGCCACAGTTGAAATCAACTAAATCACAATCTAGATTCAAAACATTAGGTTGAATACTCACCAATAGATCTTGTTCTCGATAGGGAAAAGTGTTCGATCGATCGTTCACAAATTAATCCCCTATAGTGCTCGATCAATCAAGGAGAAGAAATTTAGGATTTGGAAAAACAATATTAAGTTTGATCAAAAAAAACCAAATACTTACTGGAATTGAGCTCGTCTCAACAAGAGCTCGATCGTTGAGGGGGTGAATTGCCATGGCTGCCATTGCCATTGCTCCCAGAAGTCGAGGAACCAAATGAAGAGGATGGGTTGAGGAAATGAATGAAGAATTGTTCAACAACAGAGAGGAGAAGGGATTTTATAGAGTGGATTGTGGAAGTGGCGTGGGAAATAGGTTAATCCACTGGCGGGAAAATGGCTCTGACAGGTTGTTAGAGAGGAGAAAGGATGCACGTGGCTGCCTGGCCGTTAGGATTTGAAATTGGAAAAACTTTCAATGTGAAGAACTCAGTAACAGGCCAATAATCCTTTCCATAGGATTATATGCTATTGATTTGGGCTTTCAGTAATGGGCCAACTATAAAAAAACTTAAAGCCCAATAAAAATTAAAATGCTACAAAGCTCTTCACCTATATAAATATAAAATATACCCCAAAACATTATTTAATATAAAAATTTTAATTTCCAATATTTTTAGAAAGGTGGAGTTACAATCACCCAGGGAAGGCCAACATCGTTGCAGATGCATTGAGTAGGGGAGCCGGAGTTTATTTCCTAACAGCGCAACCAGAGCTGTTAGTCGATCTTCAGAAGATGGGTATAGAAGTTGTCCTCCCTTCCAGTGTGGCATTGATGTCCAGCATGCAAGTTTAGTCCACTATAGTTGAGAGAATCAAGATAGCTCAGTCATCAGATTCTAAGCTTCAGCGGCTTAGGACAGAATGTGTAGCAAAAGACCAGAATTATGCATTCATGAAGACGGTACACTTCGACATAGTAAGCATCTTTGTGTACCCAGTGGAGATATCAGACATGAAGTCATGACCGAAGCTCACAGTTCTCAGTATTCGATTCATTCCGGTGGCACGAAGATGTACCGAGATATCCGTCTGCACTTTTGGTGGAATGGCATGAAGAGGGAGATAGCTCGGTTTGTCTCTCGGTGTTTGGTTTGCCAACAAGTCAAGGCTGAACATCAGAGGCCAGCTGGACTTCTTCAGCCCTTGCCAATTCCAGAATGGAAGTGGGAGCATATAACCATAGATTTTGTGACTGGATTGCCTAGATCCCCGGCTGGCAGAGACGCTATTTGGGTTGTCATAGACAGGCTCACGAAGGTGGCTCACTTTCTCCCGTTCAGAGTTGGTCAGTCGACGGACCAGCTAGCGGAGATGTATCTCCTGCAGATTGTCAGGCTTCATGGTGTACCAGTCAGTATCACCTCGGACAGAGATTCCAGATTTATGTCGCACTTTTGGCATAGCCTGCAAGAGAGTTTGGGGACTCGCCTCCAGTTCAGCTCAGCATATCACCCACAGACAGATGGCCAGTCAGAACGTACGATCCAGACTCTCGAAGATATATTGAGATCTTGTACGCTCGACTTCGATGGATCGTGGGAAGATCACCTGCACCTGGTGGAGTTCTCGTACAACAACAGTTTCCAGGCCAGTATCCAGATGGCACCGTTCGAGGTACTGTATGGTAGGAAGTGCCGATCCCCGCTAGCATGGGACGATGTCGGAGAGAGACAGATGCTCGGTCCGAAAATGATTGCTCAGACCGTTGAAGTAGTCAGGAGAGTCAGAGATCATCTTCGAGTTGTCCAAGATCGCCAGCATCATTGAGCCGATTCGCATCGGCGCCCTCATGAGTTATCTGTCGGCGACCATGTATTTCTGAGGATTTTGCCTAACCGTGGCGTCATTCGTTTCGGCGTGCGGGAAAAGCTTAGTCCTAGGTATATAGGGCCGTTCAACATTCTGGAGCGAGTAGGTGATGTATCCTATCGTCTCGCTCTTCCACCATCGCTACGTGAGGTGCATGACGTGTTCCATGTATCCCAACTGGGAAGATATATCCCGGACCCGAGCCACATCCTGGATCATTCAGAATTGGTTGTTGGTACCAACCTTTCGTATGAGAAGAGGCCCGTGTCTATATTAGACTGGAGAGAGAAGTTACTCAAGAACAAGACTATTAGTTTAGTCCGTGTTTGTTACGACCCGCACCCACTGTGAGGATACGAGTACGTAACAGCGTCCAGCCTACGCGCAGCAGTATCGACGGTAGAACGCTGTCCTAGGTCAATCATCTAACATTATATAAGGTACATGTACAGTATATACACTCCGAATGGAGGTGACATAGCAGAATACAGTCTCAATCACATCTAAAGGTAGAATATAGCACGAGGGAAAAGATAGAGAAATCCTCAATTGAGGTACTGCAAATAAAATAACATAAGTCTCAACAACTACCAGTCTCAACATCTCTAAAATATACAACTCTAAAATCAAGGACAACAACTAAACATGAAAAAAAAAATAGTCTAAGCTATCTATACTGTCACGCCCCAGAACCAGAATACTGGCAAGTAGGGACGGACCAGGCCAGCTACGTATACCAAAGTACACCAGTACTCCGAAATAACGTATAAGCTGTATAGATGGGGGTTACTACTACAAGCCAACAGTCGATCCTAGGTCAAGCAATCCTAGGTATCTCAATCACAGGCAGTAAACAATGTACAAGAAGTAAGATCAATTGGAATATAAAATAGTAAAGCATCCCAAACTATCATATATCAATGATCATTAAGCTAGTAATACAGAGTGAAGACTAGCAAGAGTAATAGTCATACATGATAAGCTCTAGCTATAGTCTAGAATACGCAAATCATGTTCTGGCCCGTAGGCTAAATGTCAAGTCCAAAATACGAGCTAAACACGTGCTCGGAGGCTAAACGCCACAAAAGAATAATGTACATAACTAGTGGGAGAATAAAATAGAAAACCCACTAAGGTACTCTGGTGCTCTGGGTAATCACCAACGAGTGGAAGGTACGGAAGATCCTCCGGGCTCCTCTATCAGATCTGGCCAAACAAAACCAGTGGGTCAGACCCCCAATAGCAAGTACCACAAAGGAAGCCAAACTATGAACTAAAACCAGCATGCAAATCATAGCAATAGATAGAGAGAGAGATGAGTAAGTACTAATCGAGACTCATGCACTACCAATGCACTTATCCCGAGAATAGAAGGACAATAAGTAAAGCAACATGTAGCATAAAGTAAAGAACATGTGACATAATGTAAACTGTGTACATGTAAGGAAAAGGAAGCATGTGAACATGAAAGATAAACTAGACATGTGAGTATGTTAAGTAGATGGGACATGTGAGCATGTTAAGTAGACGGGACATGTGAGCATGTTAAGTAGACGGGACATGTGGGCATGTTAAGTAACTGGAGCATGTAAGCATGTTATATAACTGGAGCATGTGAGCATGTTAAGATAACTGGAGCATGTAAGATAACTGGAACATGTGAGTATGTAGGGTAACTGAGACATGTGAGCATGTTAAGATACTATATAGAACGACAAATGATAAGATGACTTAGGAACTATTCCGAAACCCAAGTTACAACCCGTAAACCAAACAAGGACCGGGGTTGTAACCCTTCTCCTGAACAGAACTTTAGTATCTAATCATTTACCGGAAAAAGTAAAGCATAAACAAAGATGTACTGAAATAAACAAATCCAGACACTGCCTAGACAAACTTGACTAGACCGGACTCCATACAAAAGTCACGGCCAAGCAATGAGTACGGCTTTATACATTAGCTAACTAGGGTTGTCACAATCCTAATTACTAACAAATGCAAGTTTGAGAATTCCAAGTCCGGTTACCTGCCTGCTGCCACCTATTGGTCATGCCGGGAAGTGATTACAAGTGTGACTTTGTGCTCCCACGCGACGGTGAAGCTGGGAGAGTGCTCATCTCGACGGATAGCTCCAAACCCTTAAATTAAATATAATAACGACCTAGACCAAAGGCAACAGGTAACTGGGAAATCCTCCCCACCCATGTTCTAATGATCAATCTAGTTATATAATCCTTACCATTTTCTTGGATTCTGGGGTGGCATTCCGCAGAATCCATCCTAGACATGAGACATGCAAGACTGGACAAAAGCGAGAATGTGCACCATAACAAGCCACAACAAGAAAACATAATAAACTGGAAGCTGGGAGTGCGCTACGACGAGCCACTATAGGGAGTACACCATGACAGGCCACTATCATGTAAGCAAAAAAAGACATGTAACAATTATCATAGCTTGTAAGAAAGAATCTATCAAAGACATATCATGGCATGTGGGAAACAATAATTAAAGCTAAGTACATTTCATAGAAAAAGATTGAACATGTGCTAGTGTTAAGTGTATATAGGGTGTACAATTATTTTCTAACTATACAAGATCATCTAATCATGTTAAGAAATCATTATAATCGAAGAAAATATCAAAAACGGACAAAAACGGGCAGAAACGGGCAAAAACAGACAAAAATAGCCTAACCGGATTATCCGGCGGATTATAGCGGATTTCCGGCAGATTTTCCGAAGTGTCACAGCAAGTTTTGTAGTGCAAGTTCGGATTTTCCGACGAATTTCCGACGGATTTCTGCGGATTTCCGACGGATTTTCCGAACCGTCACAGAAAGTTGATTTTTGAACTCAAAACTTGTTTCGGCCATAAAAACTTCGTTTTAAATCGAAATTCGGATTTTCAAAAGTCAAAATTGCATAGAATTGAATTCCCTACAACATGGGAGTATTAGTTTTCATAAATCAAAATATTTGATAGATCAATACCTCAAAATACTCTCAAACAGAGGTCCTCGGGACACGAAACGGGTTCCGATTGCCACCAAACTCAAAATCCATGATATACAACTATGTGAGGGCCTCATATATGTATATGTGACCAAGATACATGATGGTAACACTAGTATCACTCTTGATACCAAGTTTTCTACTAAGTCAATATTGGATTTTAACAGAAAATCAAAACCTTGTTTAAACCAATTTTGGAAACATGCATAGATGAGAATCACAAGGAAAACATTCTTAACAAAATGAGTTTAGAACAATTCTAAGCATTTAATACCAAGGAAAACAAAATGACAACAAAACAAAATGGTTCATGGATTTGGCAAGATGTACTTGCCTAGGTTAAGCTCCAAGCCTAATCTTCTACTCCTCCTCCTAGGGAGGTTAGACACCACACCTAAGGCCTCAAGGCCAAGCTCTTGGCAAGCTCCAAGGGGGAGAGAGGGAAGAAGAAATGAAGAGAGAGTGAAGAGAATGAAAAGAGGGAGGAGAGAAAGTAAAATGGTATATATAGAAGGGGGAATTAATCTTAGCCGTCGGATCGTGATCCATGAGAAAATCTAAGTCAATCTTGGCCATCCAAACAAAACCAATTATCCATTGGGTAATAGGGTGCATCTACACTATTACGAAAATATCTAAATACTATTCATCAAAATATCTAAAATACTATTCACGAAAATATCGGAAACACTATTCATGAAAATATCTGAAATCGAAAATATCTAAAATATGGAAAATCTGTCTGGACGGTATGCCATCGGTATACTCCGGTATACTGGCGGTATGCCGGCTAAGAAGAAAAATCTATAAGTTAGGAAAATTTTTAAAGCATTATGAAAACCAAAAAAATACGAAATATACTACAAAATACGTATTCGTATATAATACCGATACTGTGAGACGAGTCTCACAACTCTCCACAACTTAAAAATAAATTCTGTCCTCGAAATTTCCTAAATCTAGTCAAGCATGAAAACCAAACCAAAGAGCTGAAAATCATGTCAATCAAAACAAAGCATGGCATGTTGGTAAGATAAAGACAACAGTAATATAAGTAAATGCGTAAGCAATAACACAACCACAATCAAGAAGGGATGGAGGCATATGAATAAATATGTCTCCTGAGTCAGTTGAGTAGGAGCAGGCCTACGCTGACTCCACAACTTAGATAAAAGTCAATTCTCAAAATAAGCCGGTACCAATGACATAATCCAAGACATGACTCTACCCAGGACGTATCTTCGTAGTCTATACCAATGAAGTTATCACATGCCTCAACTACGAAGACAGAAGAGTTGGGGACGAGAAACTCGCCAAATATGCGTAACCCAAGAGATAAATAAGAGTGGAAGCAGAATAGGAAAATACCTACAACATGATCGCCCTCCGCCAAAACCTGCTCTAACATACCAAACTCTGTCTGCCCAAGTCTCGGAACTGCTGCTCAGACCGGCTGCTGCTGAAATGGTACCTGAGCCATATACTGCTGGACTGCCGGGGTAGCCGGTGAAGCTGGATTCTGGCAGGACTGACCCTGCTGGCTGATCAGGCTGAATTGACACATCTGCCCTCGGGTCATCTCTGAACTCTGCCCCTGAATGCTAAGACTGATCCTCCATAGCTGGCCTAACAGAAGATGCTGACCTGCTATCGACAAAACCCAAACAATATGATCGGAAGGATGAAGAACAGTGTCCTTCAAAGTTAAAGGACACAAAGATTAAATCGAGAGAACAGGAAAGATCAACGATCAAGGCAGATATCAGGTCAAAGGATCAGAGATATAGAATAACACGAAGGATATCAATAAAGGAGAATTGTGACTGAGATAACTAAACATCAGTAACCCCAACATATCTGATAAATCAGACCTGCGTGGGCCACCACTAAAACCTATGTCACGCCCCAGAACCAGAATACTGGCAAGTAGGGACGGACCAGGCCAGCTACGTATACCAAAGTACTCCAGTACTCCAAAATAACGTATAAGCTGTATAGATGGGGGTTACTACTACAAGCCAACAATCGATCCTAGGTCAAGCAATCCTAGGTATCTCAATCACAGGCAGTAAACAATATACAAGAAGTAAGATCAACTGGAATATAAAATAGTAAAGCGTCCCAAACTATCATATATCAATGATCATGAAGCTAGTAATACAGAGTAAAGACTAGCAAGAGTAATAGTCATACATGATAAGCTCTAGCTATAGTCTAGAATACGCAAATCATGTTCTGGCCCGTAGGCTAAATGTCAAGTCCAAAATACGAGCTAAACACGTGCTCGGAGGCTAAACGTCACAAAAAAATAATGTACATAACTAGTGGGAGAATAAAATAGAAAACCCACTAAGGTACTCTGGTGCTCTGGGTAATCACCAACGAGTGGAAGGTACGGAAGATCCTCCGGGCTCCTCTATCAGATCTGGCCAAATAAAACCAGTGGGGTCAGACCCCCAATAGCAAGTACCACAAAGGAAGCCAAACTATGAACTAAAACTAGCATGTAAATCATAGCAATGGATAGAGAGAGATGAGTAAGTACTAATCGAGACTCGTGCACTACCAATGCACTTATCCTGAGAATAGAAGGACAATAAGTAAAGCAACATGTAGCATAAAGTAAAGGACATGTGACATAATATAAACTGTGTACATGTAAGAAAAAGGAAGCATGTGAACATGAAAGATAAACTAGACATGTGAGCATGTTAAGTAGATGGGACATGTGAGCATGTTAAGTAGACGGGACATGTGAGCATGTTAAGTAGACGGGATATGTGGGCATGTTAAGTAACTGGAGCATGTAAGCATGTTATGTAACTGGAGCATGTGAGCATGTTAAGATAACTGGAGCATGTAAGATAACTGGAACATGTGAGTATGTAGGGTAACTGAGACATGTGAGCATGTTAAGATACTATATAGAACGACAAATGATAAGATGACTTAGGAACTATTCCGAAACCCAAGTTACAACCCGTAAACCAAACAAGGACCGGGATTGTAACCCTTCTCCTGAACAGAACTTTAGTATCTAATCATTTACCGAAAAAAGTAAAGCATAAACAAAGATGTACTGAAATAAACAAATCCGGACACTGTCTAGACAAACTTTACTAGACTGGACTCCATACAAAAGTCACGGCCAAGCAATGAGTACGGCTTTATACATTAGCTAACTAGGGTTGTCACAATCCTAATTACTAACAAATGCAAGTTTGAGAATTTTAAGTCCGGTTACCTGCCTGCTGCCACCTATTGGTCATGCCGGAAAGTGATTACAAGTGTGACTTTGTGCTCCCATGCGACGGTGAAGCGGGAGAGTGCTCATCTCGACGGATAGCTCCAAACCCTTAAATTAAATGTTATAACGACCTAGACCAAAGGCAACAGGTAACTGGGAAATCCTCCCCACCCATGTTCTAATGATCAATCTAGTTATATAATCCTTACCATTTTCTTGGATTCTGGATGTGGCATTCCGCAGAATCCATCCTAGACATGAGACATGCAAGACTGGACAAAAGCGAGAATGTGCACCATAACAAGCCACAACAAGAAAACATAATAAACTGGAAGCTGGGAGTGCGCTACGACGAGCCACTATAGGGAGTACGCCATGACAGGCCACTATCATATAAGCAAAGAAAGACATGTAACAATTATCATAGCTTGTAAGAAAGAATCTATCAAAGACATATCATGGCATGTGGGAAACAATAATTAAAGCTAAGTACATTTATAGAAAAAGATTGAACATGTGCTAGTGTCAAGTGTATATAGGGTGTACAATCATTTTCTAACTATACAAGATCATCTAATCATGTTAAGAAATCATTACAATCGAAGAAAATATCAAAAACGGACAAAAACGGGCAAAAACGGGCAAAAACAGACAAAAATAGCCTAACCGGATTATCCGGCGAATTATAGCGGATTTTCGGCGGATTTTCCGAAGTGTCACAGCAAGTTTTGTGGTGCAAGTTCGGATTTTCTGACGGATTTCCGCGGATTTTCGACGGATTTTTTGAACCGTCACAGAAAGTTGATTTTTGAACTCAAAACTTGTTTCGGCCATAAAAACTTCGTTTTAAATCGAAATTCGGATTTCAAAAGTCAAAATGCATAGAATTGAATTCCCTACAACATGGGAGTATTAGTTTTCATAAATCAAAATATTTGATAGATCAATACCTCAAAATACTCTCAAACAGAGGTCCTCGGGACACCGAAACGGGTTCCGATTGCCACCAAACTCAAAATCCATGATATAAAACTATGTGAGGGCCTCATATATGTATATGTGACCAAGATACATGATGGTAACACTAGTATCACTCTTGATACCAAGTTTTCTACTAAGTCAATATTGGGTTTTAACAGAAAATCAAAACCTTGTTTAAACCAATTTTGGAAACATGCATATAGATGAGAATCACAAGGAAAACATTCTTAACAAAATGAGTTTAGAACAATTCTAAGCATTTAATACCAAGGGAAACAAAAATGACAACAAAACAAAATGGTTCATAGATTTGGCAAGATGTACTTGCCTAGGTTAAGCTCCAAGCCTAATCTTCTACTCCTCCTCCTAGGGGGGTTAGACAGCACACCCAAGGCCTCAAGGCCAAGATCTTGGCAAGCTCCAAGGGGGAGAGAGGGAAGAAGAAATGAAGAGAGAGAGTGAAGAGAATGAAAAGAGGGAGGAGAGAGAAAGTGAAATGGTATATATAGAAGGAGGAATTAATCTTAGCCGTCGGATCGTGATCCATGAGAAAATCTAAGTCAATCTTGGCCATCCAAACAAAACCAATTATCCATTGGATAATAGGGTGCATCTACACTATTCACGAAAATATCTAAACACTATTCATCAAAATATCTAAAACACTATTCACGTAAATATCGGAAACACTATTTATGAAAATATCTTAAATCAAAAATATCTAAAATGTGGAAAATTTGTCTGGACGGTATGCCATCGGTATACTCCGGTATACTGGCGGTATGTCGGCTAAGAAGAAAATCTATAAGTTAGGAAAATTTTTAAAGTATTATGAAAACTAAGAAATACGAAATATACTACAAAATACGTATCCGTATATAATACCGATACTGTGAGACGAGTCTCACATATACTAAGCAAGGTATCATCCTCAGCAGCTGCCTGAACCTCCCCAGTGGTCCAGGTCGCGAGTGTCATCTAGGCAAGCTCCAAAGTAAGGGGTGCAGGGTTCCTTATCATCCTCTGTAAAAATTTTAATAGGTCCAGTCAGGACGAAAGCGAGCACAATACATCTCACGCAGATCATAACAGGTTAGAAAAATATAAACATGCAAGAAAGTACGATACATGAAACTAAAAAAAAGTACATGATGTAAACAGAGAGAGAACTGTAATAGAAATATCTACTAAAGTAGAGAGCTACCAGTGACTAGTGATTTAGAGTACAAAGTCGACATGTGAACGGCTTAATTTGTACATGAATATATTAAAGAGGCGCACTTGGCTATACTACTTTGGAATTGTTCACATGACTATTTATACTCCCCCATACCCCAATCAATACACAAGGATCCAGACAAGTTATGTTACGTACATGATTTTCACATGAAGCCCATAGATGGGTGTACATGAAGTATACATGAGGGCTCAGAAACTGAGTGCACATGAATTCCACATGAAGGCCCATGAAGGGTGCACATGAAGTATAGGTTATACATGAAATACACGAGAAACATGAACAAACATGATAGCACATGAGAGTACACGAGCGAGCACGAACGAGCATGAAGCACGTGAGAAACATGAATAACTTGAGAGCGAGGAATACACGATGTACATGAAACACACGACACGATGTATCCGATGCTCTCGAGGGGGATAACATCTCAATGCAGGCATCCATATAGTACCAATCCGTGATAATATCGTGACAGCATTAAATAAGGTAAACTAGAGCAGGAATATAGTTCTAAGCAAGTTATGAAATGATCAGAGAATGTACTCGCCTGGTATCTGAATAGCTGTAGTAAATGTACTGTCCGAAATGAGGTATCTGACTCCTATTTAGAGCAACACAAGTCAAGATGTATACAGGGAACGATAAATGTAATCTATAATGCATCTGCATGCTGTCTAAGTCGAACTAGACTAAGTCAACTCTTGGTCAACTCTGGTCAACTACACTAGTCAAACTAGGTCAACTAGGTCAAGACTGACCCAAACAAGTCTCACTAAGCCTAGTCAGCCTATTCTAGCAAGCACACACCATTTCTAGACCATATAAGTCAACTACACCCTATACTGGCCTTCAAACCATACACACAGGCTATGAGCCATAGGTATACACCCATAGGCTATGTTACCTATAGTCCAAACCACATATGCACACATATACATATATTAATATATATATCTAAATAATATAATAACACACATTATAAATATAAAGGCTACATAATAATATATGCATCACATATATATATATATATTTTTTATGCATATATATCTATATATATATTATATATTATTTATATATATATATATATATATATATATATATATATATTATATATATATATATATATATTATATAATATGATAATATATATATATATATATAATATATATAAAATATATACATATATGTAAATATGCATAGGGTATTAGGGATAGCATGTGTGTGTGTTTGTGTACCTGTGAGGGTGTGTGTGTAGAGAGCTATGAACATGTGTGTGATATGGCGACATGAGAGTGTGGATGAGTGTTATAAATAGCATGTATGTGTGTACATGTGAGCATGTGTGTGTAACTAGGACTGAAATGTATGAACCTGTTCCTGTGTGTTTGTGAGGGTTTTAAAAGAGGACAGTAATAGGTTGATGATATGTATCAGGAATTGGTGATGTGCAAACAAAAAATTGGAACTAAATTGACAGTTTAATATACTACAGGGAGCTAAACATTGACAGTTAATAGGAGAAGTCAAACGACAGTGTCAAAACAGGGATTTAGATGTCTGTTCAAACAGTGAATCCATTTCAGTTTGGTTTCCAGGAAAATCAATACAATTTAGCATGATCGAATGTATATGCAATAATAAAGAACATGGCAATGGCATTTTCAAAACTGTTCATTCGAATTTCCATTTCTCTATTGAAACCCAATTCCATTGTCAACATAAACCAATAGTTATTCAATGTCCCCAAACACCCATTGAAATCCAATTACCAATAACATTCATAAATCAGTGAATTAGAAATCAATTTCAGGTATCATTTCTCTCAGACTTAGAGTGCACTGTGTGTGTAAAGGGACTCAATCTTAGGTTCTCAGGTTTTGTAGAGAGTGTTCTCAGGCCTTGTGCATACTCAGAAAACAGGAAGCAAATTCACAGTTTAACACATGTATCAAATTATCATTCAAAAATCAATTTCGAAAACCAAGACTAACACCATTTATTAACCAAGGTTTCAGTAATGATATACACATGTAGATGGGTTAGTATGGCAGTTTAAACCATGGGAAATGGGTTGAAAACTTATTTAAATTCAAAGAACCCACACAGTGCAATATCAGGAATTAAATTTTGAGTTCAATATCAGTGAAACAAAACAGAAGTATCAGTCCAACCATCAATTTAAAATCCAGTTCTCTTGACATCAATCTCAACCAATAATTAAACAAAACTAATCATGTAATGAATTCAACAGGGCACATTAACATTCAGAATTCAATTTAACAGGAAAGTAGAGTTCAGGGTTTAAACAGTGTGTAGTGTATCAGTGACTGTTCATTAAGCAATCCAGAACCAAATTTGAAACCCAATCAGCTTTATGCTTCATATATCAACTCAGTTTTACATTAAAATAAAGTCCAATCTAACATGCTCAGTTCATTTCAGACCTTGGGAATGTGTGTCTCGAGTGTCATGACAGTGAATCAATGTGATATGGAACAATAGAGTGTGTAATTCAGGAATTTCTACTGTTCAGTCATACAATATTATGAATGTCGAATACAACACATTCCATTCAATTCCTAGTTATCTACACATCTATCAATACATTTATAAATTGTACCATATGTATTTTAACAATTTAAAATCAGTTAAAAATACTAAAACCCCAAATCGAACAAAATTCTCAGTTTAACAATGTATCAGAAATTGGCTATCCAACCCAAACCAAATTTAATTCAAAACCCAAATAAAAAACACATTCGTGTACAGTGGTGTCAGGGATGTGTCGACCATTTATGCACATGTTAGAGGTGTCCTCGTGTCCAAACAATGGACACGAAGGTGTCCAATTTGTTCAAACAATGTGCATCAGCCAGTGTGAAAAAACAGGCTCGCAGCGTGTCCAGGCTCTCGTGGACACGACATGCGACACCAATGACCTCGTGCATGTGTCCACGTGTTCGCCCAACATAGGGCTACACATGTGTCATCCTGCACCGTGTCCATAAGGGTTGTGCAAGAGAAAACAGCGGTATCGAGTCAATTTCTCGACTGATACGTGCAGGTAAATCCATTGCACGTGTCCGTGCTCCTTCGACATGACCAAGGCCGTGTCAAACTCGAGGGGTGGCACGTCAGTGTGTGCCCCCTCCCCAGCAAGTGGCAGCCCACCACGTGGCGCATGCAGCGATCACGAGGGGTGCGTGACAGGGGACTGGGTACGTGCGTCATGCAGCGACTTCGTGTCCGATTTGGACACGGATACGGCTCAAAATGCTCAGATCTTAGGATCATGAATCACACACATAGGCTAGAAATCTGTTCAAATAGAATTTAAAAATAAGAAGAATTTATTCACTCAAGCATTCATCGAACACATGTACCCTAACACTGATACGTGTCCGATACGGACACGAAAAGGACACGAAACCTAGCAAAACCTATTCCTACAGTGAGAGGACACCTAGGGCTTCCTATCCATGCAAAGAAATCCAAATTTGGTGGAGGGAATAGGGATTTACCTATATGTGTTCCTTCTCAAAGAAAAGCTTCAAATGAGGTTCCTCCTAGCTATTCTCAAGCTCCAAATTGTCTCCAAACTGTAGTTAACCTCCATGAACAGTAAGAAACCTCAAATTAGAACACCATGGAAGAAGTTCAGATGAAAAAGGATTAATATTGAATAAAATATGAAGAGTTTCAATGGAGGCTAATCTTGTTCTTGAGAATGAAGAGATGGACAAAAAGAGGCAATGGTTTGAGAGGGACTTTATAGGCACATGCCCTAGTATGGCTGGCCATAGAATATTAGTTAGGGTTTTTTGGGATTTGATCTAGGGCTATAATTCCTCCTAGTCAAATCAAGGGCCTACAACCTAGTTTCACACATGACTTAAATGCAACCTAGTTAACTCTACTATCATGACTAAATCAAAACTAATAATACTAACCATCACTAACCATGGCTAGCTAAGTCTAGGTATGACTAATCTAGGTTAGGTCAATCTAGGTTAGGGCTAAACACAACACAGGCAATTGATTAATTAATGATTAAATCACACCATCCCATTAATCATATTAATTCCAATAAAATATATTAATTCAATTAATTCAAAATGACCAAATACTCTCAAGCTAAAAAAATGATAAATGAAATACCCTAATCACATGGCTAGGCTCTAGGTCAAACTGTCTCTAGGATTATTAGCAAAACACCAAAATCATAAGTCATAATTTTAAATATTTTAAATAATTAAAAAAATCACCAAAAATTATATTATTATTTAAATGTCATAATTAAATAATTAAACACAAATTTTAAAATTACCCTTATTTTAGAAAATTGGGTGTTACAGTGTTGCTTGGGGTCATCACTCTTTGGGTGAGTCGACGTGGGAGCGTGAGGATGATATCTGATCACGATATCCCGACCTGTTTGACTCGTAAGGTATAATGTCTTCCTTATGCCTTATGCTTTCAATTCCTTGCATGAATAATGACTGCATGATAGACTGCTTGTTATAGCTTACGATTAGTATAGCTTGTCCTTACCGCTCTAGCCTCTTAATTAAATTCCGAGGACAAAATTTTTAAGGTGGGTAGAGTTGTAATGACCGTGGTTCGTATTACGTATTTGGAATACGTATACGTATCTTGACTCGTATTCTATGCCTCCTGGCTTGGTTCGACTTGTTTGGGTTGGCTTGGTTCGGCTTGGGTTGTGTTTTTGGTTCATCATGAACCAAAGAGAGAACCCCTACCTACCACCACCATCACCATTTATTAACCCATTCCCTCATTCTCTCCTTTATTTACTTCTTCTTCTCCACCATTACTTCTTCAACCACCAGGAGATAGAGAGAGAGAGAGAGCTTAGGCAAGTACAAACTTGCTTCATGATGGATCTCAAGTTTTATTGTTCCATTCTCTTCCTTACATGATTCTAAGCCTCTTTAGAACTTGGCATTTTTGGATTTGATGGATGGATTCTTGTAGATCTAAGTTTGTAACTTTTTGGTTTTTGTTAGTTTTGATCTCTAAAACTTGGTTATTTTCAAAACTAATGGTTCTATGTTGTAGAGAATTCAATTTCATGTAGTTTTGGCTTTTGTTTTCGCTTGATTTCGACTTCGAATGAGGAAGTTATGGCCATGAGAAGTTTTCGAAACTTTCATGGCTGAACTTGCTGTTTGAGGACAATGACCCCCATGAGCCCGGGAGGCCATGCGCCGGGAGGCCATGTACTGTGAAGTCCCGGCAACGTATCCCTTAACTCCGAGCGTGTCATGCGCGTAGGTTCCCTATGCGCATGTACTGAAGATGCAACATGTGAGTTTCCTACGCGCCAATGGTGCAGGAATCCCACGCGCCGATTGTGCAGGAATCCCACACGCCAATGGTGCAGGAATCCCATGCGCCAATTGTGCAGGAATCCTACGCACCAATGGTACAGGAATCCCATGTACCAATGGTGCAGGAATCCCACGCGCCGATTGTACAGGAATCCCACGCGCCGATTGTGCAGGAATCCCACGCACCAATGTGCAGGAATCCCATGTGCCGATTGTGCAGGAATCCTATGCGCCAATGGTACAGGAATCCCCGCACCGATTGTGCAGGAATCCACGCGCCAATTGTGCAGGAATCCCATGCGCCAGAATTGCTCTATTTTACTGTTTTTGTCTGTTTAAGTTGTTTTGTAGCTAGAATCTTGAATAACTCAAAACATGAAAGTTGTAGATCTTTTCCTGGCTTCAAGAATATGTCACTAGTTATTTTATACAATTTCTCTCATTCATGATAATGTAAGAATAGAACGATAGTGGCCCGCCGTGGCACACTCTTAACAAGTAAACTGACATGATGTATCTCGACAAGCTGTTATGACAGCTAACCTGACATGACAAGTATGAATGACTGAACACCGTAGGCGATTGTGTTGCACAAATAAACCAGTACTGTCTTACATCATGTCTAGGATAGGGATCCCTGAGTACCACGGTCAGGGATACCTACTGCAATTAACTAAGGCTAATAAACTAGAATAATTCAGTAGTCATGAAGAGATTTCCCAGCTACAGACAATCTCGTTATCTGGGCGGACTAACGGACTTGTAGCCTACCGACGAGTAGGGCACATTTCCAGCAAACAGTCAAGTGGTGCACTCTTCATAAACGGACATTCGACTCGGATAACCTGGATGGTCTGCAGGGCTTGTGGCTGTTGGGATATCTCATTGCATCTTACTAGTAACTAGGCCTGTGATAACCCTAGTTAGTTAAAGTATCAAGCCATACTCTTTGCTTGGCCGTGATTGAATAAAGTCTAGCCGCTTCGACTTGTCCTGATCCTGTGCAAGATTATGACAAGACATGATTATTTATGCTTGCCTTAACAATAAAGATCAGGTGTCCAGTTCTGTTCAGGCGAAGAGTTACAACCACGGTCCTTGTTTGGTTTAAGGATTGTAACTGGCTTCCGGAGCAGTTCCGTGTCCTCTTTTCGTTTATTGTCTTATTGCTTTCCATGCCATGCTCGTCATATTTTATTTTACTTCAATATCATGATTAATTATACCGGCCTTAACAATAAAGATTAGGGGTCCAGTTTTGTTCAGGCGAAGGGTTACAACCCCGGTCCTTGTTTGGTTTAAGAGTTGTAACCTGGCTCCCGGAGCAGTTCTGTGTCCTCTCTTCGTTTATTGTCTTGTTACCTTACCAATAGTATTTGAGACGGATTTCTATTCAGGTGAAGGGCTGCAACCCCGGTCCTTCTTTGGTTTAAGGGTTGTGACCTGGCTACTTGAATGGTTTCCTCGTACTCAGTTTACTGTTGTTATCTCTATTATTATCAGTTCTCTATTTATTATCTTTAATATTCTATTATGATATGCTGGTTTTAGTTCCTAAGTGAAGCCTCCTTTGTGGCACTTGCTCTTTCTGGGGTCTGACCCAACTGGTTTTGTGTGGCCAGATATCGGAGCAGCACCAGAGGATCCACCTGTCTTCCAGCCAGATGGTGACCACCAGGCGTAACCCTGGCAATGAGTGGGTTTCTTTTTGTCCTCCCACTTTATTGTAAAATTATTCTTTGAGGCGTTTAACCGACGAGCACGTGTTAGCTCGATTGCACCTTTACTTACTGTCTGTCTGCGGGCTGTAACATGATTAACAGATCCTAGGGTTGATTATGTATAACTAAACTCTTGCTAGTCTTGATATTTTGTACGACTAGCTTCATGATCATCCAATATGTAATGTATGGGACACCTTGCTATTATATATTTGGTGCTCTGACATCTTGTAACTATTATTGCTTGCTTGAGATTGAGACAATAGGCTTGTTCATGACCATAGGAGACTGTTGGCTTGTAGTTAAACCCTCATGTATCTAGACAGCCGTGACCGTATAGCGAGGTGGGTTGCACTTTAATATGCGTAGCTGGCTATGTACGCCCCCGTTCTCCAGTATTCTGGTTCTGGGGCATTATATTATCCATTCAAATATTTTGATGTACACTCAAATGATTAATTTCCTAAAGGATGACCTATTTTTACTATATTAAATCCTAGCCATAGGTTTCCTCTCATTCAATCCACAAACTCACACCCCCCCCATACATGTGGCCGGCCCTAATAATTAGGATTTTCTCTCTCTCTCATTTACTACTCTCTCTCTCTCCCTCTCTCATTATTACACACACACCCACACATAATATTCTCTCTCCCTCTTCTTAAGTTCTAAAATTGATTAGAACTTGACCAAAGTTGACCAGTGGACCCAAAGTCAACTGTTAGTCAACGTTAGTCAAGTTTGACCTAGAGTTGACCTAGAGTTGACCTAGGGTTGACCAGAGTTGACCAGTTGACCAAAAGTCAACTGTAAGTCAACCCTTGACTTGTCTTTCCCTAATTTGACTTAGTATGACTTGATTTTACTTCCAAACCCTTATATTGATACAGTATTCCACCTATAGGTCCTCGAGGTACTGTTCTAGGACTCAGTTGACATATTCCACCAGATCGCAGGCGAGTACATTCTCTGATAATATTTCTGTTTTATGATATCGTCTATATTTCTTGTATTTATTATAGATATCCTTGTTCTCTTGACACATTATTCACACGAATTGGTATTTCTCTGGATCCCGTCATGAGATGTTATTCCTCGTTTTCCTTGGTATATCTTGTGCAAGTCTTTCTTGTTCCTTGTGCATTATATAGACACGATTCCTGCGAAGGCTAGCTACCCTCTCAGAGAATTGCGTGTTATGATGTGTCATGGTTGGATCCACTATACTAGTCGGGGACGGGGAGTATTAGTATAGATGTGTGGTCATTATCCACCTTGTTTATTCTTGTAGATCTTGTAAGTGTTAATCATACACTCCACGTATGATTAACCAGGCCAGTAGACCTTGTACAGACCCAAGCCGGCCACATATTGAAACTAGTACTCACACACTTAGATAGATGATTCTTGATTCTTGTACATGCCATGATCAGTTTTACTTGCCTTGTTCTAGCTCTAGATTTACAGCTTACCTTGTCATGATACTCACATGTATATTTCTTGATTTCTTGTATATTCTCTCTATTTACTGCTACATTTTCAATATCGTCTAATTAGAACTGTTATTTGAGATTTGTGCTCGTTCCATCCTGACTGGATATGTTGACAAAATTTTAGGAGTAGTTGTGCCTTCAGTATTGGATTACAGGATGTTGCTAGCTGGGGTGGTTCTCGGTATTCTTCACCGTGAGTGTCTCTCAGGAGTTCTAGGTCTGGTAGTTACTTAGTGTTGTTATTGTTTCCTTCTGTTTTATTCTTGTCTCATATGATCATTGTAGATTCTAGTTGTTCAAGTGATATTGTTATTATTTCTCGTCTTATTTTCCTTAGTTTTTATGATGTAGATTCTAGTTGTTCAAGTGATACTGATATTTGTTATTATTCTTATCTTCCTTAGTTTTTTTTCGTGTCGGATCGTAGTTAGCGGTAGAGAGTTCTCCGCTAGATTGATAGAGTTCCCGATGGCCGATTATGATGTAGTCTTAGGGATGGATTGGTTGAGGGACCAGTATGCTAGGATAGACTGCCATATTGGCAGGGTTATTTTTAGCATTCCAGGCGAGCCAGAGTTTTTCTTTTCCCGAGGCGAAGTTGAACCTTCTCCTCCAGGGTTGCAGATGGCAGTAGCAGCAGTGCAGTTACCTCGGATAGTCGAGGAGTTTCCAGATATTTTTCCCGAAGAGCTTCCCGGGATGCCGCCAGAGCGGAAGATCGAGTTCACCATCGACTTGATTCCGGAACAGCCCCAGTGTCAGAGAGAGTCTATAGGATGGCACAGTCAGAATTAGAGATATTGTACAAGATGATTGAAGAACTTTGAACCAAGGAATTCATTCGTGCAAGTGGATCGCCTTGGAAAGCCCCGATGCTTCTTGTGAAAAAGAAGGATGGTACGTCCAGATTATGTGTAGATTATCGTACCTTGAACTCAGTGACAATCAAGAACAGATACCCTCTCCCGAGGATAGATGACTTGTTTGATCAACTCAAGGGGGCAGCAGTATTCTCGAAGATCGACTTGTGGTCAGGATACCATCAGATCAGAGTCAGAGAGCAGGACATCCCGAAGACTGCTCTCAGATCTAGGTATAGGCATTGGTAGAGTCAGAGATCAGAGTCAGCGTGTTTTTGTTGAGATTGATGCTCGAGGAGAATTGCCACAGAAAATTGATCTCATGATGCCTAACGGAGAATGCTTAACACAAAATATTGAATATGAATAGGTTCCCCCTTCATGTCCCAACTGCCAATGCTTCGGTTATACGCAATCCTAATGTTGCGATTCGATGATTCCTAATACAGAGGAGTCTAACAACCCGACAGGAGACGAAAAAGTGGGTGACAACAATAAATGGGAGATGGCAGCCAATGAGCATCAAGAGGTTGCTATGGAAGAAGCACTGGATGATTCCGACCTTGGAGACACCAGACAAAGTATAGTAAGTGCCTCGTCAGTTCTAGGGAAGCGAATGGTACCAAAACAGAATCATCAACGTATGAAGGAGAATAAAGCAGCCTTGGTGGTATTTGGTGGGTTGGTAGATCCAAGATCAAGTCAGATGGAACAACCAGACACGCATATGGAAAGGGAGGATACTGAAGGTGGCTATAAGGATCCTAAGGGAAGTAAAACTCATCATAGAAGAGGGAACTTTGAAGAGTCTGCATTAGGGGATCAATCAAACAGATACAATAATGAAAGCAGTAGTCCCAATAGCAAGGCTCTCACCATGGCTAACTGTCACTACCACATTTCTAGTTTGAGGGTATTTTTATCATTTTCAATTTATTTGAATTTAATATATAATTATTTGGAATTTAATATAATTATTTGGAATGGTGTGATTCATTATTATTTAATTAATTGTCATGTATTGTGATTAGCCCTAACCTAGATTGGACCTAACCTAGATTAGTCATAGCTAGTCTTACTGAGCCATGATTAGTATTAGTTAGTTATGATTAAGTTTGGTTAAGCCATGATTAGTTAGAACTAAATAGGTTGCAAATTAAGACTAGTGTGAAACCTAGATTTTAGACCATTGATTAACTAGATTAAAGGAGAGCCCTTGATCTATCCTAAAACCCGAACCCTAGACTTCTATGGCCGGCCACTAGGGACACCCCATCCCTATTTAATCCCTCTCAAAAATAGTTGCCTCTTTTGTTCATCCCTTCATTTTTTTAAGAGCAAGGTTTGTTCTTCATTAAACCCCTTTCCTATTTTGATCAATATTGATCCATTTCCATTCAAACTTCTTCCATGGTGACCTAATTTCTATTCTCCTACTGTTGGTGGAGGCTAATAACAGATTTGGGCTACTTGGAGCTTTTGGCTAGCTAGAGGGAATCTCCATTTTTGAAGCTTTCTTGAAGAAAGAGCACCTATAGGTAACTTCTTAATCCCCCAATTGATTTTCGATTTCTTGGCATGGATGCATAGCCCTAGGTGTCCTCTAACTGTAGGAATAGGTTTCGTGTCATTTTGTGTCCTTTACGTGTCCGTATCAGAACGTATCAGTCTAGGTTCCAAGGTGTTCGACGAAATGCCATAGTGGGCATTTTGATCCTGTTTTAGGAATGTGTTTGAATAGGAATACTCGTTTTAGGGTGGCTTATGGATTTCTACATGACTGAGCCGGTTTCGTGTCGAGTTGGAGTCGAACTGGACTAGTGGACACGCCCGCGCGCGCGTGGACAGCGCTGTCCTGCTACTCGCGGGTTCGTGTGACCTATTTTGGACACGTGGACGCGTGTCCTTTGACACAGGACTTGGGGCAATGTCTGACACGACACCCCCAAGAACACGTGTCCTTTGAGTTCGTGTCGAGTGAGGGATTCGACGCGCACTGAACACGGGTGCACAGTTGACTGAACCAGTTCGTGTGTTATGTGATTGTGTTGGTTTGGACAATTATGTCTAGTATTTTTGGACACGATACAATATAAATAGCACGAACACATATTGATTATTAATTACCAACCAAAAAACCTATTGCTAATTGTTAATTTTGATGATGGAATGGGAAATTCCCCATTCGACTGATACTGTCGAGTATCAGTGCATTTGTGCACTGTTCTTCCTCTTTAATTTACATTTTAATGTTATATATCATGTAATTTAGTTATGGGTTAATGTCTGAACATTAGATAACATGTTTAGGTTTGTAGGAATCATTTGTTTGTGATAAATTGATGAAAGAGAGTTCGAATTGCATTGGGACTAAAATGTTACTGATACACCCCCTGTTGAATTAATTTCCTGTTCTTAAATTTGTATTCTCTGATTTAAATGTTGCTGAAATGATGAGTTAAACTCACCTACATGTGATTGAATAGTTAATTAGTGTTGTAATTACTTTGAGTTGGCTTGGGGATTTGTGGCAACATTCATTTTCGAGTTGGTGCTTTGTTTGAGAATTACAAACCTAAGTATCATGTACACAGACACCATTTCCACTATTCCTTGCAAACCTGAGATTGAATGTTAGTTTAGAACATGAATTGATTTTTCTTCCTTTTGCCTAACTGCCATTTCAAACTGTCTGAAACCTGGACAGCACTTGTGGACTGTTCACCACACTGTTTTCACATATTCCTGTCACCTATGTTTCCCTGAACACACACCCTATTCTATGAACACTGTCACACTCTTGCACATGTTATACACACACACAGGCACTGCTGTACACAGAACACCCTCACACCCTCACACACATTCACCACACTCTCACTTTCCTGTCACACACAGGAACACACACACACACACACACACACACACACACACACACACACACACACATTGCCTTGATATATATATCCTCCTCTATATATATATGTAATATGTATAGCTAATGTGTGAATGTGTAAGTTGAGATTCCTATTGATATATATATATATATATATATATATATATATATATATATATATATATATATATATATATATATATATATATATATATATATATATATATATATATGTGTGTGTGTGTGTGTGTGTGTGTGTGTGTGTGTGTGTGTGTGTAGTGTATAAGTGTTGGCCTATATGTGATTGTTATTCAATAGAGGTATAGTCTATGTAGGTAATGTGTACATAGATGTATGGCCTAGTGTATGGCTCATTGCCTATGTAGTTGGCCTATGGCCTATGACCAAGGTACATAGCCTAGGGTACTCTTGGCTGGTCTTGTGTATATGAAATATACACATATGTAATATCCTATAGACTAGTGTATGGTGTGTACTAGCTAAGGTAGACTGGTTAGGCCTAGTTAGACTTCATTGAGTCTAGGTTGACCTAGTTGACCTAACTTTGACTTTTTAGTTGACTGAAGTTGATCAGGGTTGACTTTGGTCTAGGATTGACCTAATATCCTGTAGACTGCATCATAGTACCTTACTTTATTAGCTGGACATGTTGTGACTTGTACTGTTCTGATTAGGAGCCAGACACCACTCCTCAGGCAGTATTTTTCTTCCGAACATTCAGGATATCAGGGAGTACATTCTCTGACCGTTTCATACTTGATAGAATTTACATTTACACTTTAGATTACTTTACTTGATGCTGTCACGATGTTTAACACGGATTGGTACTATATGGATCCCTTCATGAGATGTTATCCCCCTCGGAGCATCGGGTTACAGTATGTCATGTGCATTTCACTTTCATCATGTACTCCGGTGCTTTCACCATTTATGTGCACTCTCGTGATTCATGTACTCTCACGTTCACGGAGCCCTCATGTATACTATCATGTGCACCCTATTATGGGCCTTCATGTGATATCATGTGCAATAACATAACCTGTCTGGATCCTTGTGTATTGATTGGGATACGGGGGAGTATGAATGGTCATGTGAACAATTCTAAAGTAGTATACTTATGTGCAAACTCTTAGATTACTCATGTGCAAATTCAAGCCGTTCACATGTTCATCTTGTACTCTAAATCACTAGTTCACTGTAGTTCTCTATTTATAGTATCTATTTACATTACAGCTTTCTCTTTTACTTCATGTATATTCTGCAACGTTTCCTGTATCTTACTCTATTGCATATTCATATATCCTGTCACATTATGAACTGCGTGAGATGTACTGTGCTCGCTCCAGTCCTGACTGGACCTGTTGAAATTTTACAGACGACACTGAGGAGTTCTGTCCCACTTATTACGGAGCAGGCATAGACGACACTCTTGAGTTGGACACCCAGGATGATCCAGTACTTGCTGACGATACTACCCCCGTAGACTAGGCTAGTTAGCTAGGCTAGTTCTATTTACTTTCATGTTATGATACATTGTATATATTGGAGTTGTACTCTGGATTGTGGAGATGTTATCTTAGTTTTCAGCTATCTCTCTGTCTTGTATTATCATCTTTGGATTCTGAGTTTTATCTATTCTATCGTTCAGTACTATCTTTCTTAGCTGTGATTGAGATGTACTTATTTATGTCACCTCCATTCGGAGTGTATAAACTGTACAGGTACTGTAGCATCCACTTTTTCATAGAAGGGTATTTTAGTCTTTTTAGCCATGTTAGCTTTTTTGTGATTTCCTAGATATGTTGACTTGTGATTGTGCTAGCAACTGGTTTAACCTTAGAGGACTAGTATAGGAGCCTAACCATGTTTTAAAGATTATTATTTTTATTCTTTAGAATTTATTTTAGGCTTGAGTTTATTTTTAAGGCTTTAATTGATTTATAGCATTTTTCATGCAAGCCTTTTAGCCTTTTTGACTTGGACCTTATTCTTACTTAAGAGAGAGTTGGACCAAGTGAAACCCTAACCCTAGAGACCCATACCTGGTCGCCCAACAGCAGTACCCCTCCCTCTTTATTTCATTTGTGAAGTTTTAGCCTCCACAAGTGAACCCTAAGAGATTCCCTTCTCCAAAACTCATTTTTCCTTCATCCAGAGTCCGTTTCTTCCCAAACGAACTCCGTTGCACTCGTCGAGAAAAGGAGGATCTGCTGGAGCATTGCTAACGAGGAGACGGAGGCAATTGCTTGAGGGGAATCGGCCGACACGACAACCGAGGGGCTCCATTTATTGAGTTTCCGGCACTCAATAGGTAAACCCTATTCTACCATAGTAATTCTGGTTCTTTCATTTTTGCATCCATATAGGTGCCCTGGACTTGTCCATGAAGTTTGGTTGGATTTTAACTTCGTTTGATGGCGGTATCGGACACGTGTCGGTCCTTTACGGCACGTGTTCGACGAAATGCCGCTTAGGATAGAAAGTTGATGTTTTTTGATTTTGTCTTTATGGATGTTTAGATAATATTATTTTAATAAACTTTTGTGAAGACGGATTTGATTTTGATGATGTTACAGCGGCGTTTCGGGCATTGGACGCACGTGCACGGATCTCGTGCACGAGGTCATGCATGCCCTGCCGTCATTGCGTAGTATCTCGATGCACAGGCCTTATTTTTGCCTGAAATTTCTTGAGCACGTGGGGGCAACCTCTGCCCCCATGCTCGCAAAATTCACGGCTTCTTGTTGAGCGAGCGCGGATAAATCCGGCGTGCACCGCTCAGCCGTACTGTACATTCAGGCTAATTTTTGTCGCTGAAACGGATTTCGTGCGCGCACACGACGCAACGAGGACCCGTTCCAGGACCTGGAACACGTCGATCTATACCTGGACTACCCAAGGTACCAACCCCGAGTCATGGTGTGGCCCGACGAGCGAGCCACGGAGGCGAAACCACGCGCACGAGGACGCACGGGCGCGCGCGCACGCAGCAGGCCGCACGCAGGTGCGGGGCTACGTGCGTCGCCTCGGCGCGACGTGTCGCTGTCTTGTCATGTCCTAGACCTACCCCAGGACCCCCCCAGCTACGTGCACAAGCACGGGGCTTTTCGTTGTGTGTGCGGCACTCAATCGAGCGAGAACGTACGCACAAGTACACGTTGTCATGCGGTATCGGGAATTTCTGATACGCGTTCTGTGGACACGACACAGAGGCGATTTTGAACCCGAGAGTATACGAGCGCATCACGTGGGTCGAGACCAACATGTATGCCGAGTTTTGCGGGTTCATTTGGTGTATATTTCATTTTGGATCGTTGTGTGAGAAATAAGTTTTTCTTTAAATTCGAATTTTGTGTTTGAGTATGATATTTTGATTTCCAGTAAATTAACTTATAAAATCTGAGTTTTTAGTACGTGTATGAGGTTTTGGATTTGTGGGAAACAACTTTTGGTTTCATTTCATATTTTTCTATCATTTATGAGCATATGTGTTTTCCTTGTAGCTATGTATATATATAAATAAATATATGCATTAGTAAGACCCCGTTGAAACCCATTGCTAATATATATGTTGAGAATGGGTCGAGCGGGATTTAATTCCAGATTTTGATTCACTAAAACTATCTCAAAACCTTTGGCTATTCTTCCATTTGAGTATTATATATATATATATATATATATATATATATATATATATATATATATATATATATATATATATATATATATATATATATATAGTTTTCCTATTTGTTTATATGTATATAATAGTATATTAAATTGTGGTTTACCATGGTTGTGTTTTGCTGTTTTTAATCTCATATTTGACTTAATTCAGTAATCTCCAGGTCACACACACACACAATCATTTGTTAGAATTAAGGTTTGGCTTGTATTACAAATACATGTGTATGTATATATACCTATATGTGTATAGTTTTATGCTTGAGAACCCTCTTAGAATAGATCATAGTTGTGATTATAACTATAGGAGTCCTAGGACAGATTTGATTTGTCATTTTGAGCCTAGTTTAGTCGAATTGGCCGACAAGTTGACCAAATTGACAAAAGTCAACTTTGGGTCAAACTTGATCCAATTCAACTCAAACGAACTTCGAATGACCTAAAATTTTGTGTATGACCTAAAAAATTAGTAGTCGGACTAGTTGACCCAGGTTTGACAAGGTTTGACCAGCGTTGACCAGGTTTGACCAGAGTTGACCAAGGGTTGACTTTGACCAAAAGGGACCTAGAAGCATGTAGTCTTGCATTGTAGCTATTTCTTTTGATATTGTAGACTTGGTTGTGACATGTATATACTTTAAATAGGTTTATATTGTCCAGTTTAGCTACACTTAATCATCAGCAGTTCAGTTTGCCAGGCGAGTACATTCTCTAATCTTTTCATACTTGTTTGGATATGTTCTCTTATTATAGACTAGTATACTTGATGCTGACACGATGTTCACACGGATTAGTACCCTATGGATCCTTTCATGTGTTGTTATCCCCTCGGATACATCGAGTATATCATGTTCATGTACTTTATCATGGCCATCATGTACTCCATGTATTCATATTTATCCATGTACACTCATATGTATTCATGTACACTCATGACCTTATGAGCTCCATATATAAAGTAGTTGTTATCCATGTGCAATAACATATCATGTCTTGATCCTTTTGTATTGATTGGGGGCAGGGAGAGTGTAGTTGGTTATGTGATCATTATCCCCAGTAGGTATCCATGTGCAACTCCATAGTTTTTCCATGTGCAACCCAAACCGTTTACATAACCAATTCATGCTCTAAATCACGTAGATGGTTACATTTCTCTATTTATCATATTATACCTCATCTTATAGTCTCTCTCTTGTTGATTTTCTTTACAGTGTTTTATGTATAGTTTTCTATAGCTTGCTTTATATGTCCAATCCTGATATGAACTGTTGTGAAAGATAATTGCTCGTTCCGTCCTGATTGGGCATGTTGAAAATTTTACAGGTGATGATGAAGAGTTCTGCCCTACTTACTATGGCATTGGCTTAGATGACACTGGTGACGTGGACCCTCGGGAGGATCCAGCAGTCGCTGAGGATTTTCCCATAGTCTAGCTGAGACTTAGTATTTTATTGTCTTTATTTGAGACATTATGAGTCGTACTTGAGTTTTGTTTTGGTGGTTTACACCTAGACTTTTATTTATATCTGTGACTCTCTTGAGAATTACTCTTCTATTCCATCTTAGTGTTGTGATTGAGTTACTTATTAGTTACTCTCCATTCGGAGCTTATTCTAGACTGTGTTAGATATTGTACTCAGGACAGCGTTCTACCGCCGACACTGCGGCGTAGGCTAGACGTATTCACTTCTCGTGCCCTTTCACTGGGTGCGGGTTGTGACGCATTTTTAGTGGTGTCCCATGCAGGTCCAATCACAACTAGTATGATTTCATAGTGGTACTCGAACTAAAGTGTCATTACAGCCTGCAGTAGGATATAAGATATAAGTTAAGGTACTCAATCACATTAGGAAAACTCTTATCAATTCTTGCTGTTAATTGTCTCCTTTTGAAAACAACTATCCTTCTTTGATAATTTTGCTTCTTTTTCAGTAATTGATTCCTTGTTTGGTCTTTCTTATGGATGGTGGAGACACGATCACAGCGCTCTGGTCTTAGGGATACCACTGAGAGGTCTGGTACTTCTCGTCCGACTCAGCAGGCCCCAGGGACCACAGTGCCTCTTGTTCCAGCTCAGGTGGGCCCATCTGCAACTTTTAGGGGTGCTCCTCCACCAGCTCCGAGGACTATCCCAGGAGTTCAGGGGATGCTACCACCACCGCCCTAGGGGACAATTGATGTGGTGCAGTATTTCACTTTCATGCAGCAGATGATGGAGATACAGCGACGCCAGGCAGAGGACATGAGGCAGGGCATTGATAATGCCCACCAGCTAGCGATAGTGGCAGTGGAGAAGGTGACTGCCCAACCCCAAGAAGGGCAGATTCAGTCGTACCAGCCGAGGACTCCAGGTATTCAGGATTTCCAGAAGATGAGGCCACGGGACTTCAAGGGTACGGAGGGTATCCTTTATGCGGACGACTGGATCGAGCACATAGAGGAGATTTTTCGTCTCGCAGAGATACCGACTAGACTCCAGGTGGAAGCAGCGGGCATCATGATACAGGACCTTGCCCGTACTTGGTACCAGACCGACCACAGGATTGGTACTACGGGGCAAACTTGGGAGGCTTTTAAGAAGCTTTTCAAGGAGAAGTTCTTCCCCGATAAAGCACTTGGCGCGTTGGATACGCAGTTTGAGAACCTGGTTCAGGGGAACCAGACTGTAGAGGAGTACGCCGAGGAGTTCTGCCGCCTGGACAGATTTGTGGAGGGCCTTAGTGAGACAACGAAGGCTAGAAGATTCAGGAAGGGTTTGGTTAAGGAAGTCAAGTCCTTAACCAAGAGCAACAGGAATGCTACATTTTAGGAGATTTTGATGGGAGCCATGGTAGCAAAGGATGATCTGGAGCTGAAGCAGAAGAGAGGTCGTGATTCACATGCAGCCGGTGGCTGTGGAGGACCGGCCAAGAAGCCCTATTTTCAGCAGCAGCATCAACAGAGGCCTTTCCAGCAGCAAAGGCCGTTCCAGCAGGGACAGGGTCAGCATGTACCGAGACAGCAGCATGTCACCATTTATGACTTCTGCAAGAAGCCAGGGCACAGGTGGAGTGAGTGCAGGAAGATGCTACGCAAGTGCCTACTCTGTGGTTCGTCGGAGCATCAGTTGAGGGAGTGTCCTGAGGCTTTCGGGCGTAAGGGACAGGGAGCAGGAACCAAGGCTCCAGTGGAGCAGCAGAGGGGACCCTTGTCGACTCAGCAACAGAAGTTTGTTCAGCACCAGCAGCAGACTAGAGGAGGCCAGCAGGGGCGAGCTTTCGCCATGGCAGCGGAGGATACCGAGGCAGCAAGCGATCTGATAGCAGGTTCTGTTCTTATCGACTCTTTTCCCACATTTGTATTATTTGATTCGGGTGCTTCCTATAGCTTTGTGTCGGTATCATTTGCCATCGAATACCAACTTTCTTCTGAACCTTTGTCTAGGACTTGCAAGATCACGACTGGGGGTGGTATTATCCTCGTCAGTGATGTTTGTAAGGATCGGAGAGTAGTTTTGGGAGGCCGAGAACTGGATGTGAGTCTGCTCGTGATGCCATTACCGAACTACGATATTGTACTCGGTATGGATTGGTTGAGCAGGCACCATGCCAGTATAGATTGCCGCGGGGGTAAAGTTCTTTTTAGTATGCCAGGAGAGCCAGAGTTCGAGTTCACCAGGCGGGAGTCAGAGCAGAGCAGCGAAGTTTTCTGCAGAGCTTCAGCAGAGGAGCAGAGCGTGCCACATCCACTGATAGCTGAGTTTATGGATGTGTTTCCAGAGGAGTTGCCAGGGTTACCTCCGGACAGGGATGTGGAGTTTTCTATAGACTTGGTACCCGGTACAGAGCCGATATCTCAGCATGTCTATAGAGTGAACAACAGTGAGCTTACGGAGCTGAAGAAGCAGGTGGATGAGTTGCAGGACAATGGCTTCATCCGATCGAGTTCTTTACCGTGGGGTGCGCCAGTACTTTTTGTACCAAAGAAGGATGGATCGGTACGGATGTGTATCGACTACAGGGCACTCAACAGCCTCATGATCAAGAACAAGTACCCGCTGCTGAGAATCGATGACCTGTTCGATCAGCTGAGTGGAGCGAAGGTATTTTACAAAATTGATCAGAGGTCAGGATATCATCAGGTGAAGGTAAAAAAGGAGAATATTTCGAAGACAGCTTTCAGGACTCGGTATGGCCAGTTTGAGTTCATGGTGATGCCGTTTGGGTTAACTAACGCCCCGGTGGTGTTCATGAACTTGATGAACAAGGTGTTCTATCAGTACTTGGACAAGTTCGTGGTGGTGTTCATCGATGACATCTTGGTGTATTCGAAGACCCCAGAGGAGCATGAGGAGCATTTGAGAGTGGTTCTGGAGACTCTCAGGAAGGAGCAGCTTTACGGCAAGCTCTCGAAGTGTGAGTTCTTCTTGGATCGAGTTGATTTTCTAGGTCACGTGGTGACCGGAGATGGGATCTCAGTCGACCCGAAGAAGATCAGAGCAGTTGAGGCATGGACAGCACCGAGTTCAGTCGCAGAGATTAGGAGCTTTCTGGAATTGGCAGGATACTACATAAGATTTGTTCAGGATTTCTCCTGGATTGCAGAGCCATTGACTAGGCTGACCCGAAAGGACGCAGAGTTTGTCTGGTCAGAGGAGTGTCAGGTTGCTTTTGATGAGTTGAAGAAGCGACTGACGACAGCCTCGATTTTGACATTGCCATCAGGATCAGGCGGGTTCACTATCTACAGTGACGACTCAGGGAAGGGTTTGGGTTGTGTCTTATAGCAGCATGGAAAGGTGATTGCCTATGCATCCAGGCAGTTATGTCCGCATGAGAATAACTACCTTACCCATGATTTGGAGTTGGCGGCGGTTATCTTTGCTCTGAAGCTGTAGAAGCACTATGTAGTGCCCCGTCCCGCAAAGTCAATCGGAGAAATCGAAACGCCGACGGCGTTGAAACTTAGCCTTACAACGGCTACTCGAAGGCTCGCTCGTCCGAGGCGACACCTCGCACAGGTGGGGGAGTTTCGGTAAACTTGCTTCATCTTAGCCTTCACTTAATAACTCGCAATGTTTTTAACTTGCACTGGTAGGCTAATCTAAAAGCTACGCACCAACATAGCTAAGGAAATAATCCCGTCGGGTCGGAATGTCTTAGAACATGGAAAATGGTCCCACGGTCAACATAGAAGTCGGCTCAGCGTGCTTTCAAACGACACTCGATCCTTCGATCTCGTGGCTTGGGAGAAGAAAGTTGGCTTAAGTTGCTAAGTTGTCCCGACACTTGAAATGGCCTAAGTCATAGGCGTCGCCTGAGTGAATGCTTGCTAAAGCATGCACGGTCCCGTCATGTTTCCCCGACACTCAAGTCAGCCTAAGTCATAGGCGTCGCCCACATGAATGCTTAACAAAGCATGCACGGTCCTATCCCGTAAGGCTTGGCATAGCCTTCGCACGTCCCGTAAGTTAAGTCGTCTTGCACGGCTCGTTGGCTAAGTCTAGGCATGAACTCTGTTGTTCAAGTCGACCCCGTGCATAGCACGTTCCCTCGACACATAGCTCGGTGTAGCCTTTGCTCGTCGAGTCGTTGCCCGAATAAGTTAGATAAGAGTTGTGCTGGGCTATCGAAGCCATTACTAGCACTGTCCCGCTCTATCTGCGGTTGTCAAATCGCATAGTCCCTTGAGAACAAGGCTCGTCGTGTAAAGTATATGACTTGAGCGTTAGTGTTGCCTAGAGAACCAGGCCTGTCTAAGGCACGAGTTACGGTCGGTTTAGTGAAAAGCTTGCCACGAACAAAGAAAGTCCACGCGACTTGTTGTCGCCGAGATCGGTCCCGCGGCTTGGGAGTCTCGCTAAGTCTTGATATGTCCCGCACACGAGATCGGTCTCGCGGCTTGGGAGTCTCATTAAGTCTTGATAGAAAGAAGAAAAAGCATGTTCATGTTAAGAAAAGACTGGTAGATCGAGTTTAGACTTGCATGGTCATGGACAACTTGTCGACAAGGTGTAGTCATCTCGAATGATTACCGGGGCGCCGGAATCATTCGTCCCGGGGGAAGCGAGTGTGGCTCAACCTGCATGCCGGATAACCGCATGGGAGTATCGGCGCTTCCGGGGCTAGCTACCCTTAGAAGGGCGGACCGATACCCCCGCCGAGCCAGTCCAAGATAGCTTGAAATTGCTAGTGACCACCTCATGTAGATGCGTCGACAATAGCGGCACACCGTATGTATGCCTTTGGATTGGGTTTAGAACTGGAATCATGTCTAGTCAGTAACACAAGGTCTGGGCCTAAGAAAGGGCTGCAGCATAGGCACCGTGCTTGGCACGATAGATGGCGTCGGGGATGTTCATGAAAGTGATACCATGGTCCACAAGTCTTGTCTAAGTTAGCAAATGGGTCTAACATGAAGGCCGCAAGGCGGTAGCACGATAAGTCTTGATAACTTGCGAGGCGTGGCCTCATCTTGAAGCACAGACAAGTCTAAGAAAGGTCTAGAGGCACGGCCTGCATGAGTCGTCCTATTGCCGTCCTTGGCACTTGAATCGTTGGCACGAGAATTGGTCTAGTGGCGCTGAAGTTTAAGTAAAGGTCTTGGCACGGCCGAGTTCGCGTAAGTTGCTCCTCGGCCTAGCATTGTCTTGAATATGTCTAAGTTTGCGAATAGAATGTGGCACGACCCTGCCGTCCCGAGTTGAAGTTTGGTCAAGTACCTAGGCGATGAGGCACTGCCTCGATCGTAATACACGTTGGCATTATAGCACGACCCCGTCGATGCACGACCTTGTCGTTGCATCGCTAAGTATAGACCGAGACGTCTTGTTTAAAATGCATCCTAAGGCAAGACTAGAAAGACAATTGAAAGGGTTTAAGCTGCACAATGTAAGTGAAACGTGTCGGTTATGTATGGGTGGGCGAGAAGCTCACTCCACCAGTACAGTGGTACTGACACCCACACAGTATTTCATGTGCAGGCACAGGTAGAAGCTCGTGGCGTGGAGCTCGCTTGGATGCGTCGAGGCACGGAGTTCCTTGGCGAGTCAAAGCGTGCGGTCGTGTGACCTGAAGACTTATACAGGACATAATGTATGGACATCGCCTTCCGAAGCTTCCGCTGGCGCAAGCATTGTAATCGAGAGATGAGAGAGAGCAGAGTGACTTGTAATCGAGAGAAAAGTGAGCACGAGAGACTTGTAATTTGGCCTTGCGCCCACAAATGTAATCTTGTATTCAATATCAATAAAGAGCTTCTTTTGAATGACTTGTGTTCATGTGTTCTTCTTTAAATTCTGCTGCAACGTATTCAATGTTTCTGCTTGGGACTTCTGTGCGACGACCCCGTCGCCGCCGATGTAATCGGCCGTTATGGAACTGCCTTGCACGAGCGCAATCTAGGCTCGTGCGGCATCACGCCTTAGCGAGGACGATCGCTCTTACGGGAGCGGGGCGTGACACACTATCTATACGAAGAGCGTGTGGAGATCTTCACAGACCATAAGAGCTTGAAGTATGTGTTTACACAGAAAGAGCTCAACATGAGGCAGCGCAGATGGTTGGAGTTGATGAAGGACTTCGACATTCATTGCAATACCATCCAGGGAAGGCCAACGTGGTTGCCGATGCCTTGAGTAGGTATCCGGTAGCTATATGCTTGATGATGGATCGTCACCTATTAGCAGATTTGGAGAGTTTGGGGATCGAGGTGATCGTGCCAGGAGTTCAGATGCAGATATGGGGCCTTCAGATTCAGTCAGACTTGATGGAGAGGATCAAGTCAGCTCAGTTCGACGATGTTACTCTGCGGTGTATCCGAGAGCAGGTTCAAGCAGGATTGGTAGATATGGAGTTCGTTATTATGGAGGACGGCACATTGAGGCACGATTCCAGACTGTGTATGCCTAGCGGAGAGCTTTGGGAGCAGGTTATGCAGGAGGCCCATCGCTCTCTGTACACTATACATCCAGGTGCCAACAAGATGTATAGAGATTTGAAGGAGCATGTATGGTGGTATGGGATGAAGCGGGAGGTAGCATGCTTCGTAGCCAGGTGTCTAGTCTGTCAGCAGGTTAAGGCAGAGAGGCAGAGGCCAGGAGGACTGTTCCAGCCATTGTCCATTCCGGAATGGAAGTGGGAGCACATCACGATGGATTTTGTTTCGGGATTACCGCGTTCACCAGGAGGGAAAGACACGATTTGGGTCATTATGGACAGGTGACCAAATCGGCCCACTTTTTGCTATTTAAAATAGGGACGTCTACTGAGAAGCTAGCGGAGTTGTATATGCGACAGATTGTCAGGATACACGGAGTTCCAGTAAGCATTGTCTCGGATCAGGATAGTCGCTTTACTTTCCATTTCTGACGGAGTCTGCAGACTAGTTTGGGCACTCAGCTCAAATTCAGTACTGCATACCACCCTCAGACGGACGGACAGTCAGAGAGGACTATTCAGACTCTCAGGGACATGCTGCGGACTTGTGTTCTAGATTTTGGAGGATCATGGAAAGATCACCTACACTTTGTAGAGTTTGCATATAATAACAGTTACAGGCCAGCATTGGTATGTCACCATTCGAGGCGTTGTACGGGCATAGATGTCGTACTCCCTTATCTTGGGATGATGTTGGAGAGCGAGCTTTATTGGAACCTGAGATGGTTGTTGACGCAGCTGAGAAGGTAAAGCTCATTAGGGATCGACTTCGCATGGCGCAGGACAGACAACGGCATTGGGCCGACAGCCACCGGAGACCTTTGCAGTTTGAGGTATAGCTTAGACTTAGGATTAAAATCTTGTTGTTGTGATTTTCTTGATTATGTGATTGTTTAGTTAATTGAGACCATGCTTGTGGTAGGTTGGAGATATGGTATTCTTGAGGATTTCACCGATTCGAGGCACTATTCGTTTCGGTGGAGGAGGGAAGCTTAGCCCACTATGTCGGACCTTTCGTTGTCAGCGAAAGGGTTGGTGACGTGTCATACATATTGGACTTGCCCTCTTCCTTAGCGGGAGTCCACAATGTATTTCACGTATCGCAGTTGAGACGGTATGTGGCAGATCCTAGCCATGTACTGGACCATTCCGAGATTGAGGTGGGCCCTACTCTCAGTTATCCAGAGTAGCCTGTGGAGATTCTGGATCGACGGGAGAAGGTGTTGCGGAACCAGTCGATACCCTTAGTTCGCGTAGCTTGGAAGCATCACTCTCCAGGAGAGTCCACCTGGGAGAGAGAGGATGAGATGCGCGAACGATACCCCTATCTTTTCCAGTCTTGAGGTATGATTTTGTACTTTCTTAATCATGCATTTTTGTCTTTAATTTTGAGGAAGAAATTATTTTAAGGGATGTAGACTTGTAGCATCCACTTTTTCATAGAAGGGTATTTTAGTTTTTTAGCCATTTTGGCCTTTTTGTGATTTTTTAGATATGTTGACTTGTGATTGTGCTAGCAACTGGTTTAACCTTAGAGGACTAGTATAGGAGCCTAACCATGTTTTAGAGATTATTATTTTTATTCTTTAGAATTTATTTTAGGCTTGAGTTTATTTTTAAGGCTTTAATTAATTTATAGCCTTTTTCATGCAAGCCTTTTAGCCTTTTTGACTTGGGCCTTATTCTTACTTAAGAGAGAGTTGGCCCAAGTGAACCCTAACCCTAGAGACCCATACCTGGCCACCCAACAGCAATACCCCCTCCCTCTTTATTTCATTTGTGAAGTTTTAGCCTCCACAAGTGAACCCTAAGAGATCCCCTTCTCAAAAACTCATTTTTCCTTCATCCGGAGTCTGTTTCTTCCAAACGAACTCCGTTGCACTCATCGAGGAAAGGAGGATCTGCTGGAGCATTGCCAACGAGGAGGCGGAGGCAATTGCTTGAGAAGAATCGGCGACACGACAACCGAGGGCTCCATTTATTGAGTTTTTGACACTCAATAGGTAAACCCTATTCTACCAAAGTAGTTCTAGAATTTCTTTCATTTTTGCATCCATGTAGGTGCCCTAGACTTTTCCATGAAGTTTGGTTGGATTTTGACTTCGTTTGATGGCGGTATCGGACACGTGTCGGTCCTTTACGGCACGTGTTCGACGAAATACCGCTTAGGATAGAAAGTTGTTGTTTTTCGATTCTGTCTTCATGGATGTTTAAATAATATTATTTTATAAACTTTTGTGAAGATGGATTTGATTTGATGACGTTAAAGCGGCGTTTCGGGCATCGAACGCACGTGCACGGATCCCGTGCACGAGCCGTGCATGCCCTGCCGTCAGTGCGTTGTATCTCGATGTACATGCCTTATTTTTGCCTGAAATTTCTTGAGCACGTGGGGGCAAGCTCTGCCCCCATGCTCGTAAAATTTTGCGGCTTTCGTTGAGCGAGCGCGGAGAAATCCGGCGTGCACCGCTCAGCCGCACTGTGCATTCAGGCTGATTTTTTCGCTGAAACGGACCGTGCGCGCACACGACGCAACGAGGACCCGTTTTAGGACCTGGAACACGTCGACCTATATCTAGACTACCCGAAGGACCAACTTCGAGTCGTGGCGTGGCCCGACGAGTAAGCCACGGAGGCGGAACCTCGCACACGAGGGCGCACGGGCGCGTGCAGGTGCGGGGCTGCGTGCGTCGCCTCGGCGCGATGTGTCGTTGTGTTGCGTATCCTAGACCTACCCCAGGACCCCTCCAGCTACGTGCACAAGCATGGGGCTTTCGTTGTGTGTGCGGCGCTCAATCGAGCGAGAACGCAAGCACAAGTACACGTTGTCACGCAGTATCAAGAATTTCCGATACACGTTCTGTGGACATGACACAGACACAATTTCGAACCCGAGAGTATACGAGCGCATCACGTGGGTCGAGACCAACGTGTATGCTGAGTTTCGCGAGTTCATTTGGTATATATTTCATTTTGGGTCGTTGTGTGAGAAATGAGTTTTTCTTTAAATTCGAATTTTGAGTTTGAGTATGATATTTTGATTTCCAGTAAATTAACTTATAAAATCTGAGTTTTTAGTACGTATATGAGGTTTTGGAATTGTGGGAAACAACTTTTGGTTTATTTCATATTTTTCTATCATTTATGAGCATATGTGTTTTCCTTGTAGCTATGTATATATATAAATAAATATATGCATTAGTAAGACCCCGTTGAAACCCATTGCTAATATATATGTTGAGAATGGGTCGAGGGGGATTTAATTCCAGATTTTGATTCACTAATACTATCTCAAAACCTTTCGCTATTCTTCCATTTGAGTATTGGTATAGACTATATATATATATAATATATTATATATATATATATTATATTATATATTTATAATTATATATATATATATATATTATATATTTTTTTATATATATATATATTTATTATATATATAAATAAATAATATATATATATATATATATATATATTATTATATATACTTATATATATATATATATATTATATATATATATAATATATATATATATATATATTATATATATATAATATATTATATATATATATAATATATATATATATAGTATATATATTATAATATATAGTTTTCCTATTTGTTTATATGTATATAATAGTATATTAAATTGTGGTATACCATGGTTGTGTTTTGCTATTTTTAATCTCAGATTTGACTCAATTCAGTAATCTCCAGGTCACACACACACAATCATTTGTTAGAATTAAGGTTTGGCTTGTATTGCAAATACATGTGTATGTATATAAACCTATATGTGTATAGTTTTATGCTTGAGAACCCTCTTAGAATAGATCATAGTTGTGATTATAACTATAGGAGTCCTAGGACAGATTTGATTTGTCATTTTGAGCTTAGTTTAGTCGAATTGGCCGACAAGTTGACCAAATTGACAAAAATCAATTTGGGTCAAACTTGATCCAATTCAACTCAACGAACTCCGAATGACCTAGAATTTTGTGTATGACCTAAAAATTAGTAGACGGACTAGTTGACCTAGGTTTGACCAGGTTTGAAAGGCGTTGACCATGTTTGACCAGAGTTGACCAAGGGTTGACTTTGACCAAAAGGGACCTAGAAGCATGTAGTCTTGCATTGTAGCTATTTCTTTGATATTAGACTTGGTTGTGTAAATAGGTTTAATGCCTAGTTTAGCTACATTTCATCATCAGCAGTTCAGTTTGTCAGACGAGTACATTCTATGATCTTTACATATTTGTTTGGATATGTTCTCTTGTTATAGACTAGTATACTTGATGCTGACACGATGTTCATATTGCCTAGTTTAGCTACATTTCATCATCAGCAGTTCAGTTTGTCAGACGAGTACATTCTATGATCTTTACATATTTGTTTGGATATGTTCTCTTGTTATAGACTAGTATACTTGATGCTGACACGATGTTCACACAGATTAGTACCCTATGGATCCTTTCATGTGATGTTATCCCTCGGATACATCGAGTATATCATGTTCATGTACTTTACGTGGCCATCATGTACTGCCATCATGTACTCCATGTATTCATATTTATCCATGTACACTCATATGTTATTCATGTACACTCATAACCATATGAGCTCCATGTATAAAGTAGTTGTTATCCATGTGCAATAACATATCATGTCTTGATCCTTGTGTATTGATTGGGGGCATGGAGAGTGTAGTTGGTTATTGATCATTATCCCAAGTAGGTATCCATGTGCAACTCCATAGTTTATCCATGTGCAACCCAATCGTTTACAAAACCAATTCATGCTCTAAATCACGTAGATGGTTACATTTCTCTATTTATCATATTATACCTCATCTTATAGTCTCTCTCTTGTTGATTTTCTTTACAGTGTTTCATGTATAGTTTTCTATAGCTGCTTTAATGTCCAATCCTGATATGAACTGTTGTGAGAGATATGTGCTCGTTCCGTCCTGATTGGGCATGTTGAAAATTTTACAGGTGATGATGAAGAGTTCTGCCCTACGTACTATGGCATTGGCTTAGATGACACTGGTGACGTGGACCCTCTGGAGAATCCAGCAGTCGCTGAGGATTTGCCCATAGTCTAGCTGAGACTTAGTATTTATTGTCTTTATTTGAGACATTATGAGTCGTACTTGAGTTTTGTTCTGGTGGTTTACACCTAGACTTTTATTTATATCTGTGACTCTCTGAGATTTACTCTTATATTCCATCTTGTTGTGATTGAGTTACTTATTAGTTACTCTCCATTCGGAGCTTATTCTAGACTGTGTTAGATATTGTGACTCAGGACAGCGTTCTACCGTCGACACTGCGGCGTAGGCTGGGCGTATTCACTTCTCGTGCCCTTTCACTGGGTGCGGGTCGTGACACGTACCTTATAAACTGTTAGATGTATGTGATCTAGGACAGCGTTCTACCGCCGACACTGCGGCGTAGGCTGGACGTACCCACGTCTCGTGCCCTTATACTGGGTGCGGGTCGTGACACTACCCTGAATGGCAATTGGCAAAGCAAAACAATCGAGATACCAATGAAGATGAAGTTAAGGCTACCTCCCTACATCCAGGAGGAAGTCTGCGACGTCAAGGGGACGAGCCTTCCACGAGTGCTTAATGACTTTCCTCACATGGAATGTCCGGGGGGCCAACTCCATTGGAAGATGGAAAGAGATTCAGAATGTTGTTCGCAGGAACAAATGTTCTATTGTATCCATAATAGAGAGTAAAATCAAAACAGAAGAGAGGCTGACGCAATGCACTCCTCCAAACTGGAAAGCTACTCACAATCTTCATATCTGCGAGATGGCTCGCATCTGGCTCCAATGGGACACGCAAATTTGGTCGGGGCAGGTAAGATACTTATCTGATCAACTTATTGTTGTTGATTTTACTAACAAAGGTGGTTTGAAAGTCGCCCTCGGCACAATATAAGGGCACAACGACAGGAGACGTCGATTCAAATTATGGGAGGATATAGTCCAAGTTTCAGCAGATATGCGATAGCATGCCTCTACTGCTATGTGGTAACTTCAACTCAATTCTCACCACCTCAGAAAAGATTGGCGGGCGGCCAGTTCCTGATTCTATACTTGCTGACTTTCAAAATTCTCTCTCGGGATCTGGTCTAGTTGTGTCAACAGAATTGGGCACTTATGGTCATGGAACAACCGCTCGACTACAAGCCGAGTAGTATGTCAACTCGATCGAGCCATATGTAATAATAAAATGCTTGACGTTTTCCCCTTAGTACTCGTGGAAGGTCTACATAGCGGTACTAGTGACCATACTCCCATCCTCATTAGATTGGTTGCCTCCACGATTCCTAAGCGACGGTCATTCTGCTTTTGCAACGCCTGGACAGAGGAGCAAGGGTACCATGAAGTCGTCGATCGAATTCTCGATACGAATATCCAAGGTAACGCTCAGTTCAGTCTCACTCAAAAGTTGAAACGAGTCAAGGCCGCGCTCTGCTACTGGAACAATATGAAGCCGCGAACGACTCTTGCTGAAAAGGAACGAGAACTACACGGGCTACAAAGAAGCATTACAGAAGACACCGACAGACCCTACTAACATAGAGGAAAAATTAGAGTTCAGGCGGAGGTCAGGAGGCTTCGACAGATTGAAGAAATTCAACTCCAACGACGAACCAGTGTGCATGGCTTAAAGCGGAGATCGGTGCTCCAAATTTTTTTATACTACAATCCGAGCTCGCCAACATAACAACTCCATGTTTGCACTAATTGGCGACGATGGGAAAGCTATTCTTGATGAACATACTACAGCAAGCGGCCGTTCAGTATTACTATGGCCTGTACAATCAAGTAAATTACTGTGATGAATTTCCTAACCTCATCTTTAAGCATCTTGTACGGAGGAAGGAAACAAAATCCTCCGTAAACAAGTCACTATGCAGGAACTAGAATCAATTATAAACAAGGCCGACCCTAATAAAACGCCAGGACCAGATGGATTCAACGCAAAG
>JANAVB010042791.1:0-49290 GCA_029216955.1 Iris pallida | reverse complement strand
GAACGGGGCCTTTGGAAGAGAAGGAAAAAAACTAGGGTTTTGGAATTGTGAAGGAGATTAATTTTCTCACAAGGGAGGGGGGCTACTGTGTTGGCCGCCATGCATGGGGGTGTGTTAAGGTTAGGGTTAGTCATGGGCCAAGCACTCTTAAGTTGCTAAAAGGCCCATTGACAAAAGGCTTTAAAGGCTTATAAAAAAAAATGACTTAAAAATTATTAAATAATTCTAAAAAATAGGTAATAATTCTAAATAATATCTAAAAAGCCAATAATAAATTAATTACATCATTAGGCTTCTAAACAAGGTTGACTAAGGTTAACCATCTTGGTCCTATCAAATACCATCCAAACCACAAACAATCAATTTAATTAATAATTTAAATAAATTCAAAATAATGCACAATGACTAAATATCCCTATTAGAAAATGAGTGTGACAGGTAATTAGGTTCTAATGTCATGGTAGTCTCTAATTATGGTTAGCTAAGGTTAAACCGACTACTAACACAACACCAATTAAAATATTATAAATTAATCCCCAAAAAATAAAAATCACATAATTACCAAAAATTCATTTTAGAAAAGTGGGGTTACTCAAAGGCTTTAACAATTGGAGCTCCTAGGAGGGCGACCACAGTTTCGTCGGTTCAACACTCGACATCGACATACCCTCAGCAACAGAAGCATAAGCGTCTTCCACAATGGGCTGCACCCATTGTGGGAAGCTAGGACACTTGGTTTCAGAGTGTCGTAGAGCACAGGGATTGTGCTTAGCTTGTGGTGCACCGGACACAAGATAGGGTCCTGTCCGAATAGAGCCAGTCATCATCGTCAACCTTAAATAGTCGATCAGTTAGGGGTCCAGCACCATTACAGCAACAGTACCAGCCTCCGAGGCCATTGCCGCCTCAGGCTCAACAGTATGCCCAAGCTTAGATTCAGAACCGATAGAGAGGTTTCCAGCAGAGGGGACCAACACCAAGAGGACAAGGTCAGGCAATGGCTCTGACAGTAGAAGAAGAAATTGGCATCAGGTGAGTGGTGGCAGGTACCATTCCTGTCAATTCTTTTCCAGCATCAGTATTATTTGATTTGGGTGCATCGCATTCATTTATGTCTGCACAATTTGCAACACGGATAGGACTGGAGCCCGAGTCTTATCATTAAGGCTCAATATACTTACTGGTAATGGTCTTATGGGGGTAGATTGAGTCTATTCCTTGTGTCGAATCGTAGTTAGCGGTAGAGAGTTTCCCGCTAGATTGAGAATTTTCGATGGCCGACTATGATGTGGTCCTAGGAATGGATTGGTTGAAGGATCAATACACAAGAATAGACTGCCATATAGGCAGGATTATTTTTGGTATTCCAGGCGAACTAGAGTTTTTATTTTCCAGAGCAGTATTACGGATGGCAGTAGCAGAAGCAGTTCAATTTCCCAAAATCGTAGAAGAGTTCCCTGATGTATTTCCCGAAGAGCTTCCAAGCATGCCGCCAGAGAGAAAAATTGAGTTCACCATTGGTTTAATTCCAGGAACGACACCAGTGTCAGAGTGAGTCTACAGAATGGCACCATCAGAGTTAGAGATCCTGTACAAGATGATTGAAGAACTCAGAACCAAGGGATTCATTCGTGCTAGTGGATCACCTTGGGGAGCCCTGATGCTTCTTGTAAAAAAGAAGAATGGTACGTCAAGATTATGTGTTGATGATCATACCTTGAATTTCGTAAAAATCAAGAACAGATATCCCCTACCAAGGATAGATGATTTATTTGATCAACTCAGTAGAGCAGCAGTATTCTCAAAGATTGACTTACGATCAGGGTACCATCAAATCAGAGTCAGAAAGTAAGATATCCCGAAGACGACGTTCAGATCTAGATATGGATATTGGGTGTTTCTTGTTATGCCATTTGGAGCGACCAATGCGCCAGCCGTATTCATGGACCTCATGAATTGCATATTCATGCCTTACTTGGATCAGTTCAAGATAGTATTTATAGACAACATCTTAGTCTATAGCAAGATTAAAGCAGAGCATGAACAGCCCCTTCGAATAGTCCTTCAAATTCTCAGACAGCACCAGTTGTACGCGAAGTTCAGTAAGTGTAAATTTTGGCTTGATCGCAGTCGTACTTACACTACCAAAATATGGCAAAATTGTGACGAATTTATCGACTCCATGAAAGGACGTCACTATTTTTTGGGAATTTAGCGACGTGAAAACTTGACGTTGCTATTTGTCGCTGGTGGCGACTACTAGCGACGAAAAGCGACAATAATTTATTAAATAGGAATATGCGTCGCAATATTGTCGCTACACGTCGCTAATTTATTAAATATAGCGACGTTTAGCAACGTCTCCTCATGACGTCGCTAAAGTTTTTACTTAGGGCACGCTATTTTCTTTTTCCCCCTCACTCAAAAATTTCTAAAATTTCTAAACTTTTTCTCCCCCCCCCCCCGGCGACCCCCTCGACCTTCGGCGACCCTCTACCCCCCCGGCTACTCCCTCCCCCCCCCCCCCCCAGCGACCCCTTCCCCCCCCGGCGACTCCCTCCCCCCCGGCGACCCCTACCCCCCTCCCGTCGAGCTCCTCCTCCTCGAGCTCCTTCTCCCACAATCCGAGCTCCTCCTCATCTTCTTAGGTAAACCCTAACCTAACTCCTCTCCCTCTTCCTCCTCCTCTTCCACGGACAACACACACTACAAGAAAGTTGGACTATCCCAACGTTTTATAAACATCGTAAAAACTTAATAAAACATTGGTATAGGTTTCGCCAACGTTTGTCCAACGATTTATGCAAAAGTCGTCTTTGCCCTAGTAGGGAATTTACCACGTTTGCAATAAACGTCATTATAGGGATTAGGCAACGTTTGCAGTAACGTTTATAAACGTCAATAATAGTTCAAAAATGTTTAACAAATTCCAACATTTTTACAATAAAACATTGGCATACATAGCCTATTTCCAACATTTCATAAAACATTGGGATTATATTTTCCAACCTTTGTCCAAAAAATGTTGGATTGTGATTTTCCAACATTTTCCAAAAAAAGGGTTGGTTTTGTGTTTCCAACATTTTCAACTAAACGTTGGTATAGGTAACATGTTTCCCCAAACATTAGGAATAATAAATTTGGATGATACTTTCCCAACAATCTACCAAGCACGTCGTAAATTTAACCAGTTTGCCAACAATTTCCCAAAACGTTGGTAATTGTGTTCATGGGTGATAATTTTCCAACAATTTGACAAATATGTCGAAAATTTAACTATTTTCCAACGTTTTCCCTAACCATGCACTAGAATTTGTTACAAAAATTGATAAAAAATTATCTGCCACAATCACATAAAATATAATTGTGCTTGTACATTAAAAAAAAATTGGCTCCATCACAAACATGTAAATGCATCCACCACCAAATAATCGGACAAAATATTAATATAAAATTATTGTAAATCAAAATATTGTCTGTATTAGAAGTATATATATCTTTATTCATTCTCCCAAATACTAGTTCATTCAAATTAAAAATTAGACAATCTTCATGAATAACACACATAAGTAACTCGACCATGTAAACCTGTAAAAAAGAAAAAAGAACAATTGTAAATAATTAGGACATACAAGTCAAAAGTGAATATTTTTAAGACTTACTGTGCAAGTTGACCTTCTCCTCTACTAATTAGCTCTTTTTCACCCTCTTTATAGCCATGAGATCCTGAATTAATGAACACAAGAAAAAAAAAGTAACATTTAAGGTTATTTAATATAAATGTCAAAGTTCAATGCTTTAGAGTAAAGTAGTTAAAAAAAAGTTCAAAATATTAAAATGACCAATATTTGGAGTTAGCTCACCTTTGATATCATTGTAGGACAAATCCCTGTATGCAGGTACTATTGCTTAAATATTCTGCAACTATTTGGGTTCGAGTGAGGATATCAAGTGAGTATCATGAAATAAGTGTCACATTTGGGATTCGCAATTGGGATCCATGAGGATATCAAGTGAGTATTATGAATGATACTTGTGTATGATGGATTTAGGTTGGTATAGGATGGTATCCTATTTGAGTATGTGTGTGAATATATATATATATATATATATATATATATATATATATATTTTATATATATATTATATATATATATATATAATATATATATATATATATATATATATATATATATATAATATATAAAATATATATATATATATAAATATATATATATATATATATATATATATATATATATATATATATATATATATATATATATATATCCGGCGCTCCTAGCGTAAGTGGCAGGAGGGGGGCTCTCGGCAGGGAGACCCGGGATCGAGCCCCCCCTCTCGCATAAGCCGGCTGGATGGCAGTGTCCACGGGCTTGTGCGCGGATGACCGGACACCCAATATATATATATATATATATATATATATATATATATATATATATATATGCAGATGACCTCTAGTCTAGTGGTTAGAGAGATGCATGCGGCCCAAGTGGTCAGGAGTTCGAATCCTAATGGGAGCGATCCCAAAAACAATTTATATGGTTCCAAAAAATATATATATGCAGATGACCTCTAGCCTAGTAGTTAAGAGAGATGCATGCGGCCAGAGTAGTCAGGAGTTCGAATCCCAGTGGGAGCGATTCCAGAAATAATTTACCTAGTTCCAAATATATATATATATATATATATATATATATATATATATATATATATATATATATATATATATATATATATATATATATATATATATATATATATATATCACAAGAGTCCATAGGTAGGAGTTAATAATTGGCATGGGTATTAGATAGTGTCATGGGTATCCAGTAGGTAAGGGGTGTCCCAGTTTGGCTATTGGATCGAATATGGGTGTGTATGTATCGCATATTGGGTGTGTAGAAGAGTGGGTGTCATAGTTTGGCTAAAAAATCTTAATAGCACATCACCATAATATAGGAGAAATAAAAAATTCTAACCTCGCAATAGATTCGAAGCTGAGATCGTGGTACAGTGTGTTTGCGCCTGCTTTGGTCGTTGCAGTTGTGCTTGCTTTGGTGGTTGTAGTTGTTTTTGCTTTGGTGGTTGTGGTTGTCTTTTTGATTGAACCTCTGATTGGAAACGTTCCGACTGATGCAATATTGGTGGTGATGTGATTTTCTCAAAGTTGTTATCAAAAAACTAATATCATAAGTACAAAAAAATGTTACATGAAATCCATAAAATATATTTAGCTCATATATATATAATAATTGATAAATACTAACCCGTTCTGTGCTAGAAGAAACATCTCGTTGAGATTGTTAGAAAGTACCCATATCACGCATAGAAAGTACCCACCATCTTCTGCCCATCCACTATGCATTAAAGTAGGACCACAGACTCGTCTCTGCTCCTCCTAGTTGAAATTCGGGTCTAAGTATAAAATAGGCCAACAGAAAAATAATTAATACACAATAATATATAAACCGCGAAGTTTAACTTCAATTATATTAATATCACAAATATGTTTGATGTTAAGATTATTATTACCTGTCACTTGATCTTCTAGTTGTTCGTTGCTGCCGAACAATACTCATGTTTGCTCTGGCTCCTCAGCAATAGTAGGAGGTGGCCAATTCAATAGAGGTTCGGCCATGACAATATTGGCACCTACTTGCTCTTGTTCCTCAATAACGGTAGGCATAGCTCCCCTTTTCAATTGGTTGCGTCTACTTGTCGCCATAGGATTTTAGCCCGACTACAATCAAAGAATCTATAATAGAAAATGCATGACGGCGTAGTTATCATATGTGGGTTAATTTGTTGTATCTGGTAACTTTCTTAATTGGCATTCAGAATTGTTCAAAATGGTTCAAAGTGTATCAATGAAGTGTAGTAGCAGTGTGTTCCTGCACTGCAACAACTGCTAGTATATAAACATGAATACTGAAAACTATGCAGAAAATGGGAATAAGAATGAACTTATTACATATTATGTTTAAAAGCTTATATGTATGAGACAGAAAACAAAGTCTTGTGGTATGAAAAGCAAGCATAATCAATTGAAAATAGACAGGCTACCCCTGATTCTTCCTGCAGGATACTCAATCAAGACCAGTTTTTTTTTGGCAGATTGTGCATGATGGTTAGATGATTCTTACAGTGCAATAGTAATGTCTTCCTACAGTTCAACAGTAATGTCTTTGTCAAACAAATTTGTGATATTACGTTTGTAATAAGGAGTTTCATGAGATGATACTGAGCATAAAAATGAAGCTTAGTTGGTAAACCTCATTTCTGAAGATTAGTTAGCAAATTTGTTTACAAAAAAATCATTTAGCAGTGGTTTACCAACAGGTCAGCACAATAATTATGCATCTTGTGAAGCATACCCTATATAGGAACCCCTTATACCTAACATATATATCAAGGCCAACAAAAAGTTGAATGCATTCATTTGGCTACCTTTTAGGGTGTAATGAGATTCATGCATATTCTATTTTGTTTCTGCACGTACCTTAGTACTGGCAGAAGATACTTCTGGCATAAATATTCTGACTAGTAGGCAGAAAAAATGTTGTTACCGATAACTAATCTTAATGAATGACAAATATTTCAAGGGATTAGACATACCATTTCTAATCCAGAATCTGTGAGGTGTATAGTCATAACAACGATGTATGCAGGTTTTGTACATAAAGAATCAGTCGAACATTGTATCATAATAATCTAACTCAAAACATTATGATACTATCCATGATACTTTCCATTTACCGAACATGAAACTCAAAGTAGCCAACTTTTTAAAAAATAATCTCATAGATGGCCCTCCTAAGTTTCAGACATGATACTTTCCATTTCCCTAGTGCAGTATTTTAAAGGCGTCCACCAAAGTGGCACTTGAAAGATATATATATATATATATATATATATATATATATATATATATATATATATATATATATCAAAGACACTTTCTTTTAGATGGTGTACCAAAGGCACTTGAAAGATATAGCATGAACTAGTTTGCTCAAAAGTCTCGTATTTCAGTTGTGTAATACAGGGGTAGGTTTTTTGAACTTTTTTTAACATGTATCAGTTATAACTATTCATATTTTCTTTCCAAAATATATAGATAAAATGAAATTCCAAGACCTTCTGTTAGTGTTGGCATAATCACAATATAAGCATACCTGACAATAATTCTGGAAGCAATTTATACTTGTTGCCACTGGAAGTTAAATCTCAGATGTGAGATGAGGTTTAGTCCAGTATAGGCAAGTAGTTGCCTATACTAGCAAAATCGGAAGTTATTAATATAAAGAGGTCCCAGGAAGTTTTATCCTTGAATCTTTATAGCCATTATGCGGTGGTGCTAGTTAAGGATAAGACGAGAGAAAAATCATTTGAGGTAGCATGGATATGTGAGCAGTAGCGGCTAATAAATAACCAGTTAGGAGAACGATGATGATATTAGCCCAAAAAGCCCCTAAAATAGGGGTAAACCTAAAATAAATGGCCCTAAAACAAGCAATATGGAAGAAAAGGATTGATATTGGTCGCCTGAAAGTTTAGAGTGAAGACTTTGTTGTTTTATTTTGTAAATAATGCTTTTCATAAGAAATAAAAAATAAAAATACAAAAATGATAACTAATATCAGACCTCTCAATAGCATACATCATTCGATAGTGTGGTGGACCTCCTATCATCGCTTCTTCTGCTAAATAAATGACCAAATGCTCCATAACGTCAAAAAATACAGGAGGAAATATCCTCTCAAAATAGCAGAGCATGAGCTCAATGCAGAACTAAGCATGTTCCAAATCATTTACATTCATCACTTTTGAGTACATAGTCCTAAAATAGTTACTCAATTCAATCAACGGTCCAAGCACACTCTTAGGCAAAACATTTCTTAGAGAAATAGGAAGAAGTTCTTATATCAAGATACGGTTGTCATGACTCTTAAGTCCTGATATAATACGTTGTTTAAGGTTAACACAACGTGATATGTTCGAAGAATAACCATCCGGGACTTTTACCTCCTTCAACATTTTACATATCTTTACGTTTATTGTACAACGTGAACCACACAGGTGGCAAATAATATTTGTTATTTGTATGTTTTTGAGGATGCAGTGGCTTACGAGTACAGATTTCTTTTAGATCTTTTCGAGCATTTAAATTATCCTTTCCCTTTCCATCAACATTTAATATAGTCCAAAGCACATTGTCACACACATTCTTTTCAATATGCATTATGTCAAGATTGTGGTGAAGAAAATTGTCCTTCCAATAATCTAAGTCAAAAAATATACTTCGTTTCTTCCAATTATATGTTAGGGTCCCGTCTCCTTTAACCGTCCTTCTCCTCTTATGTTCCGACTCTGGATCTTTTCCAAACTTATTATTAAAGTCTTTTATTTCAGTGTACACTTCATCTCCTGACAGTCGAGTGGGCTTTGTATCCAACTCTATTGTACCATCAAAAAAGATTTTATCTGATCACAAATTTAGCAAATTAAGCAAATAAAATAGGATCATATTTCTGAGAACTACTTCAATCCGTAAGTTCCAGAAAGATGCAATATCATTAGCTCACCCTTTAGAGCTGAACGACTTGCTACTTATCAATATTTTCAAATCGCTTGGCGGATAGCTGAGGAATTCAAAATACATTACTATATACAGTACCAAAATTGTAGTCTTAGTTGCGAGCCACTGTAATGTTTTTTAAATTGAGCTCGGTTTCAGTAGCACTAACACCTACTCTATTTAACACTAGAAGTCTTCTGAGCTTGACTCCATTATCTGAATTCATGTATTGCCTATTCTTCATTGTTTTGTACGAAGTTTGTGTTATGCCTTGATATATCTTTCCAACTTCAGGGACGTTAAAGCAAGAAGAATCTGAAGGGACTTTCTAGTTTGGACATACCACTAGATTCAACAGATTTTGTAAAGAAAAGGTGTGGGCCTTTTATTGTAGATACATCTATGTTTCCCAAGGTCTTAATTGGACTTTTCCTTCTAAACTTTGCCGGTTTGATGTCTATTTGCAGGGGGCAAAAGAGGTTATAGGAAGATGCAGTTGGAGAGAAAGGGAAGCATTGCAAGGCTACACTGAATAATCTACAAAAAGGAAAAAGGAAGAAACATGATCACTTTTACCATAAACAAAGGGACTGGCCAGATCAATGACAAGAGAAGTACATTTGCAAATGACAATGTTCCTTCAAATATTGAAAGGCCACTTAGATCACAGTTGAAGAGATAAGAAAAGGAAAAGGAACTCAGATGAGAAATAAGTTGTAGACAAAAGTATCACGAAGAGTAAAGCAAGGAATGATACAAATAAAATGAATCTCAATCGTACTTCAGTGGTGTCAAAATTTAATGAACAGTCCATATCCAACAAATACATGAGGAAGTTTGGGAACAAATCTCCCAGGTGATTATTTAGGATGGTGGATTAGCAGCTTTGTATCTAAAGATGGATGCACCACTGAGAATGAGAATGTCAGATTAACCTTAAGCTTATACTGTATGCCAACTGAGAAGTAAAAGAGGAAAAAGAACAAATTGGGGGCAGATTGTCCTTTTCTCCGATGCAGGGCATATATGAAGCTTATGTCACTTGTTGGTTGAAAATGTTCTCATCTTAAGTTGGCTGTTCATTCACTGTTGCACAGTGAGACTTTCCTACCGGTGCTCAACTAATCTTTGGTTCTATGTAGATTTGCCTATCAAGATAAACTAAGCCAACTTTTGCATGCATAGATTTCATTAATGTCTATGCATATGCTAAGGTCAAGTCCATTAGCCTCCAGTTAACTTGGTATGTTAAATTATGTTGTAAATAAATTTGGTGAGGAGGCAACTTGGACTATAATTATTTCAGTTGTGGTTACCAAGACTTGGAGTTATGTAATTGAATAATTGAATGTATTGGCTTGCATGAATTGAGAATTCGAAATCCACATGTATACTAAAAAAAACTGTGGAACTGGTAAACTGAAGCATTTCATCAATCTTATGCATGTTCTTCAATGTAAACTGAAGCTGGGAACTTTGGTAAACTGATTTAATTAAATTGTGGAACTGGTAGACTGAATTAAATCAGTTGTGGTTACCAAAACTCAAAGTACGTAATGCAGATCTCATGCATGTTCTTCATTGTAAACTGAAGCTGGAACTTTGGTACTTTTTTAAACAAGTTTACATGGATGAAGGCAAAAAAATTCAATCCAAGTTTTCTCTGTGTTGCATAATTTTGTCCCACATATGCTCACTCTGATACATAGACTCTACTCAACGCAGGACACAAAAAATCACACAGATTTGCACAAAAAATGCAGTGCACTTAACTAAACTAAGAAGACAAAAAGCACCATAAGCATGTATAAGTCAGATTTGTATATTTGAATTACGGTTAACAAAACACACTATAAAGCATATATCAGTCAGACAAAATGCACCACAACACTGCAGTGCAATTAACAAAATCACACAAATTTGATCAAAATCACACTGATTTGGATTACTGATGCACACATACTGCTTATTTTGTTAAATACTATCACCATATATCAGTCAACCGACACTCATATTTTGATATTTATTTTAACTTTTTTGTTTGATGAAGTGCTCAAACAGTGGTACAAAGAGAACCAAAAAAAAGCATCTGAAAGCTTCTCGAATTAAATAATTGAAAGTGTTGGCTTGAACTAGTTCAGAATTCCAAATCCACCTCTTGTATACTAAAAAAATGTGGAATTGGAAGATACTTTTTTCTATAGCTCTGATACCATTTTGTGATATCAAATCTACGAAACAACACTTTGTCAAAGTTATTTTTTTTTAATCTCAAAAATATCAATACAAATAATCTCTTATTTCTATTTTTTTAGATCAAAAAATTGCATAGAAATATAAACAAATACATTAGTATTTGTGAATAAATATCAATTATAACTAAAGTCAATTGGACGTCAACCATAACCGTTATTGGCTTCCTGCTTCCCCTTACCAAGGATCTGCCATTAGTTACTGACTTCTTGCTTCAAGAAGAAAATATTTATATGTATCGTTAATATAATAATGTATATATGCACCTATAGATAAAAAAAGAGATGATATAACATACCTAGCTTCCGTCGAGCGAGTGGAGGACCTGGCCGCAGATGAACGAGAGAGCCAACAGATGAAAGGAGAACCTGGCTGTCGACGAAAGCGAGAACGACCTGGCCGCCGAAATAGAGGAAGACCTTCTGCGACTTCTAATTTGATGGGTAAGTAGAGAAGGGCTAGGGTTTTCTAATCAAAAGGGAGGATAATAAATGATCTGAGACAAATTCATGAATAGGGTTTAGGAGAAAATTTTGGTGGGTATAGAGTTTAGGAGGGAAATATTAGAGGGAAAGAAAATTTTGGAGAGGGATCATATGTGCCTTTATTTCCCTTAAACGCTGCTATATATATAAGGAAACCGACGTTTCCTTCTATAAACGTCATGAATATTTAACATAACTAGCTTTCCAAAAAATTTAGTCAGTAGTCCACCGCCCCCTAAAAAAAGTTGCTAACTAAATTTGTTATGTAAACATTTTCCTCCGCGCTGCCTAACGTTTGGATCAAAATGTCGAAAACAATTGTCTGAACCGACTCAGGCGTAAACGCCAGGAAAAATTGTCAAGTAAACGTCAAATTTTTTGGAGATATGCGACGTTTACACAACGTCGAAGGAATAACCATCGGGAAAGAATTGTCTAAACCGACTAAAGTGTAAACGCCAGGAAAAATCGTCAAATAAACGTCAAAAAAACCATATATGCATCATTCTTGACAAAACGTTGGTATATTTTTCGCGTTAATAGACAAACTCACCACATTACCGACGCTTGTTCAAAAATGTCGGTATATGCTAACTGAACCGACTATTACAAAAAACGTTGTAGGAATAAACGTCGGGAAAGCTCCATTTTCTTGTAGTGACACACACACGGACACACACACACACACGGACACACACAGAGACACACACACACGGACACACACACGGACACACACGGACACACGGTTAGGGGTGCAACTTGGGCGGGCTAAACCCGAACCCAATCGGATAAACCCGTTAATGGGTTGGGTTAGGGTTGAAGATACTTGGGTTCAGGCTCGGATTTGGGTTAAAATATTTGAAGTTTAATATACATGTGTGTGTATGTGTGCACATGTGTGTGTGTGTATGTGTGCACATGTGTGTGTGTGTGTGGCAGCATATAGTGGTGTGTGTGGCAGTAAAGACAATATGTGTTCTCAGCATTGTGTGAATGTATGTCTGAATTCATGTGTGAGTGAGTGACTCTATGTGTGTGTATAGATATCCGGAATTTATGTGTGTATGAGTGGACAGGGTGTTAGCAGTAATGTGTACACGTGTGTGTGTGAATAGGAAATCAGTAAGCTAGTTTCAGTCCAGGTTTACCAGTGTGTGTGTAAACAGTACCTAGGTTCTTAAGTCAGTGTGTGCATGAGTGTATAGCAGTACATGAACATGTGTGTGTGTAAATGTGTTCTCAGTTCATTGGGTACATGTGTATGAGTGTGTGTATAGGGAAATCAGAGCAGCAGTAGGTAGTATAGGTTCTCAGGTTTTAGTATAATTGTGTGTAGATATCAGAAAATCAATTTTCAGTCGAGTGCACATGTATTCTCAGGTTAGTGACAGGCTTGTGAGTGTAAACATGTGTGTGATACATGAGAAATCAATGTACACAATCAGTTTACAGGTTGACAATCCAAATGCAATTCGAAAACCAATAAATCCCTATGCATACATGAACCCTAACATGTATATTAAACTCACTATCAGTTTACAGGTTAGATAATATGTACAGGAAAGGTTTGGTAATATGATGTGGTTTGTGTTAGAGAGTGAGAAAATTGTGGAAAATATGTTAGTAAGGTTTTATATTAGAAGTTTTGTATTAGAGTTAGATGTGGGCTAGAGTGAGCGTGACAGGTTAAGGTGTCATGACCCGCACCCTAGAGTTAGGGCACGAGAACGTAACAACGCCCAGCCTACGCCGCAGTGTCGGCGGTAGAACGCTGTCCTAGGTCTCAATACATCTAACAGTATAAGACTAAACAGTTTATACTCCCCGAATGGGGGTGACATAGCAGAATGTAAACTCAATCACATCTAAGGTAGAGCATAAAGGAAGATAGATAAAACATGAAATCGAAAAGAGATACAGGAGATAGAAGTCTAAGTGTCTAAGATACATAATCCAGAAATACATCTCAAACTCAAATACAGTAATCCACAAGTAAATACAATTCCAGACAACTGAGAATAGCTAACTAAACAACCTCTAATGTCTCTTCTAGGCTAGCAGGCAAATCTCCAAGCTATCTGTAAAATTTGTCAACGTATTCTGTCAGAAAAATGAGCAAGTACAAACACCAACAGCAGTTCCATATGAATTGACAAATACTATAAGAGACAGTAATAATAAAATACATGACAAAGATATCGGCGACTTGGGAACCATTTGAAAGTCGAGTTACAATCCTTAAACCAAAGAAGGACCGGGGTTGTAACCCTTCTTTCAAACAGAAAGTCCCGTAATCATGGTACAGTATGAAGGCAGGTAGAACAGGTGAGTTCGACGACTTGGAAACCATTTGAAAGCCGAGTTACAGCCCTTAAACCAAACAAGGACCGGGGTTGTAACCCTTCTTTCAAACAGAACTTAGTCTCGTAATCATGGTACAGTATAAAAGGCAGGTAGAGCATATGAGAAATGAATCATAGCACGGTGAAAGTACAGTAGGTTAAGTTGAACTGGAATGTAAGATATGACAACAAATAAAAAGTAATTTGAACTATTAGAGCAATATGTGATCGGCTAGGGAAGCAAGAGATGGTTATCCACTTGGCCCGGCAATCCGCAGTGTACTCAACGGAGAGTCATGCCGTCCAACCTGGATAACTGGTAATGGGGTGTCTGCAACACCCTACGTGAGGTGAGGGTGACGCTAGCAATGTATAGTTATAGGACAGCTTTGATCACGTATCCCCTAATAATTTCTCCATCCCCAACTAGTATCACGGATCCGGACATGGCACGTCATGACACGGGGTTCAAGAGCAGGGGGCCAGCCCACTCCCAAATTAATGTCTATACAAGTACAGGAAACACAGAAATATCACATACCCATATACTGAGAAAGTCCAGGAATAACATTTCATGACAGGATCCGACGTATACTAGTCCGTGAACCGTCGTGTCGGAAATCATGTAAAACACTACAACTAAATCGGATATAGTAGATATCAAGACAATGAAAACTATCAGTGGATGTACTCGCCTGATATCTGAATGTCCAAGGTAAATATACTGTCCGAGGAGAGGTGTCTGGCTCCTAATTAGAACAGCACAAGTTACAACATGTCCAGAAGGGTAATATAAAGCACTATAATCCATTCTACATGAATCTAGGTCAACTAGGCCAAAGTCAACCCTTGGTCAACTCTGGTCAACTGCACTAGTCAAACTAGGTCAAACTAGGTCATGTCCTAACCCAGCAAGTCTTACTAGGCCTAACCAAGACTATCCAAGCAAGCACACATCAATACAAGGCTATACAAGCCAACATACACCCGACTCTATATAGTATGCAATTATTCAATACTCAAATAGGCAAGAATTCACATTGGATATACACTAGGTAATCTATTACTTTAAGCTATATATGTCTACACATATATACACATGTATATATTGGTATTCAACATTATGTCTATAATCATGGCATTTCAATGGCTATATAAACTTATATATTACAATACAATATGCTACCATATATATAATATACATACATAGCTAAGTTAACTATATTCATAAATACTTATTTAAGAGGCTATGTGTGTGTATGTGAACATGGCAAAGGGACAAATGAGGGTTAAATGGGCATACATAGTGTATACATATCAAAGAGTGTCAAAGTGTAAGTGAACAATGTGTCAAGTGTGATAGTGTCAACATAGTGTAAGGGGGTACATGAGGTAATATAGGATTTGTGTTAACATAGAACATTATATCTTATTAACTTGTATATTGTATACATTACATCTATTATTACATTACATTCATGCTTGCATTCATTCATCTTTCATTTATTCTCTTGCACTACTATATGCACCATACATTATATACTATGGAACCTACATATTCATTACAAGCCATACTTATACATGCTTACATTAGATAGGATACTTACACCTCATACATCATTTATTTAACCATTTACTCATGCTTGCATTCTCTATTTAGTTACATAATGTATATACATTAACATGGGTTAAAATCAAATAGAATATTATATTACACACAAGGGTGCACAAAATGCATATGTCGAATAGTAACTCCTACTAATAATTAATATTGCACCAACTCAGCATGAATTAAATTCTAGGATTAAAGTATGTTATAGATCTATGTGTTAGCTTTCCGAAACTTCAAATGGATCGCGTTTTCGTTTCCGAAAACTCCCGGAATCGCGAAAACACCGAGAACGCGTTTGTCTTTCGTACAGCTGACACTCAAATAATTCTCTAGAAAGTTACAGAAAGAATTAGGCCTATTAATATATGTTTTTGGAAAGCTAACTTCAATACGCTTCATTTAAAAAAAACGGGAGATTAAACCGAGCTTTGAGCTAGAAGTTATGACATTTCTAAGTTAGGGCTGAAATTAAAAACGTGGATAAAAATCATGACGAATTTAAATAGTTTGAGCCAAAAGAATACACAATATATATCCTAATTATCCACAACAATAATAGCAATAATAATATGAGGAACCACACTCACAAACTTGATTATATAATCATCATGAACCATTTATTACATATATAAATATAGATACACTCTCATTACAATATATATATATATATATATATATATATATATATATATATATATATATATATATATATATATATATATATCTATATATGTAACATGAACACATCCACAACACAAAGGACACTCCTATGACCTCCAAATGGACACAAAATGGACACAAATGGAGATACAACCGTGGGGGTCATTCCTATGGGTTCAAAATAGACCTATATGCATAAGGAAATGAAAAGGAGAAGGGATTTATACCTCCCGGTAGATCGAATCGAAGAAAAGCCTTCCCGGAGCGACACCGACACGTAGAGATTCCAAAAGGACACGAACGAGCTCTGAATCCTCCCAAACTTGGCTAGCTCCTCCCTTTCATGGAGTAGAGGAGAAAAGAAGAAGATTTGGTGGAAGAAGGAGTTGATTTGGTGGAGAAATGATAGGGATTTGCTCTCTAGAAATTTGGTGAAGAACAAGAGAGAGAAAAATAGATGGATAATGACAAATGGGAGGTTCAACCCTATCCTTATTGTGGCTGGCCATAAAGGTGGTTTTGTCCTATTAGGAAAAGTCCAAAAGCCCCTTTTTTAGTCTATTTACTAATACATTGGTAAGGGGTTAAGTCGGGGGTAGTTTGATCAATCCTAAAACATTAATCCATATTAATACTAACCAAAATAATTAGTCTAGTCACTAACTAAAATTAATATCATGTGGACTAAAATTAATATTATGTGGGCCATGCCTAACTAGTATGTGGGCCCGCTAGAGTCAAAACTACCCCGGGTCCCCGATACAAGTCGGAATGAGTTGAAATTCGAAACCGACTCAAATAACCCCAAATATTACAATAAATAAATAAATAATTCCAAAATAATTTAAAAATGAAAAATGACAAAAATACCCTTATTTCTGGAAACTAGGGGTGACAAATCTATCCACCTTAAAAAAATTTTGTCCTCGAAATTAAAACAAAGCAATCACAGGAAACACATGCAGAAAACAATCTCATTCAAATACTTTTCAAAAAAAAATCAGCAATAAAAAAAATCTCCTTGAGGCACATCAAACATTTATAAATAAAAACTGATACGTATCCGATACGGACACAAAACCATCACACCTATCAAAGGTCAAAATTAATAATCATCAACGCAATAAATATCAAAATAATTCAAGGAGGTCAAATGCAAAATATCCTTAGGCCAAAAATGACATTAAAACATCCTAATCACATGGTTAGGCTCTAGGTCAAACAGTCTCTAGGGTTTCACTAGCAAAACATCAAAATTATAAGTCAAGATTTTAAATAGTTTTAAAATGATTTAAAAAATTACCAAAAATTATATCATGATTTAAATGTCAAATCAATAAATGATTAAAATTTCAAAATTTCAAAATTACTCTCATTTTAGAAAATTGGGTGTTACAAGTCTACCCACCTTAGAAAAATTTCATCCTCGAAATTAAAATGTCCATACTCCCTCTAGGTCAAACCCCCACAATCAAAGTCCCAGATTAAAACAAATCATGTGATCAAAAGGACGACATACCGGGTCATTGCATACGGTGGTAGTGAAAGTCTCATCTAGGTATACTAGTCATGCTAAACCAAGACGGTCATAGGGTATCAAACACACAAGAAATCTAGAGTGCTAAACTGAAAAAGATACAGAAATAATAAATCTTCAAAACTGTAAGACAGTCTACCATCCTATGTGAAAGCTGGTACTAAAAAAAATATATATATAAAAATAAGAAAGGTAACTTCCAATAATCTAAAAGGGTACAGAAAAATCAATTTCAAAGTTAAAGAATTGAAAGTCACTTGCATTGAAATCCAATCACAATATATATATAGAGAGCGTTAGAGAGGAAAAAGCTGGCATTATGTAATGTTATATGGTTTGTGTGTGTATGGGTGTATGTGAACAGGTTAATATGGTAAGATAGTAGGCATATGTGTAGACAAAATATACATAAAATTGTATATGAGAAATTGGGTTTCAAAACAACTGCTATCAAGTTACACTAATCATGGCATATTGGTTAAACAATCTATAATACGCAACTTATTTACTCGTAACATGCATGGCTAACCTTATACATATATATATAAAGAGGGTGTGTGTGTGTCCTTGTACAGGGTTATAGCCTAGTATTGAAAGGTTAAACCCAATTTTAGTTCAGCATTTACATGCAAAGTCTGAAAATAAGCTAACATTTAAAACAGTGAAATATTAACATAATGCAGTCTCAGATTTTAGGGTTTTGAAACATCACAACCCATCTCAATGGTCCTAATACATCCTAACATGATAGAAATAAAATCCTAACATACTATCCATACATTTACCTATGCACACAGTTCAATATTACATGTTAAATCTGAAATTTAACTAAACATGGAAATTAATGTAAAAATGTTAACAAGTAACTAGTTTTCAGGATTTTGGAGAAATTTGAACATTAAAAACCAACTCAATGTTTATCACAACTAACATGTTAGAATGTGAAACCTAAATTTATATCCCTACTTCCCACAAGATATATAGCTCAAATATTACATTTAAGAAATAAAACAGCAATTTGAACTAACATTTGGAATCCCGCATCAAGGGTTAACATGCACACAGTCTCAGATTTTACAAATTTAAACACAAAACTCAACCAAAATTTTGAATTGAAACCCCACATATAACATACATGTGCAGTGATGTAAACATAACTAATAATATGAAATTTATATTTAAATTACGAATTTAAACATGGAAAAGCAGAGAACCAGAAATATTGGGATTTTGACAATTTAAACATCAACAACATATTAATATGTATTTAGATAGGTGAAAAAATCAAGTGTAGCATGCATACGTGTTAGGCAAAGTGTCTGCTATATATATTCATATACATATTCTCATGTCCTAATATAAAAAAAATTATTTCTACGTTAAGACTAACATTTAGATTCCTACCAAGATTGCAAGCAGGTGATTGACGTAATCAAGGCAGTTTTATTATTATTATTTAATACAAGAATAATAGCAAGGAAGAAATAATGATAAAATTTGTTTTGCTTATCTATTTAAAGAAGAACCATTTTGAAATCCAGAGCTAAATTATCAAATCTAAGATAAAGTCTAGCAAAATTATCGATTCATTGTATTAAGAAGAAACTCATAGCAAGAAGTTACGCAAAGGTTTATAAAAACAGGCAATCCTACTCTTAAGTTAAATAATGAGAAGCAAACAAAACAAAACAATTAATAATTAAAAAAAATTTGAAGGATAGAAACAAAAATAGAGAAAACATGTTTCGAAAATATTTAAGGTACAATCTGATAATCATACGCGTCTGTCCAAAATCATGGTACACTAAATCCTCGTCATACTAGTAAGCAAGGCTACGATAATCACAGAGTCCTCGACTTAGGCACATACCTCTAAAATCATGGTATTTAACATTTTTGCGATGCCGCTAGCTTGGCTGTGAAAATCTTAAATTTCCACACCCGAGAGATATATCCAAGTCAAACTATATGTCCTCACCATGCTGGGTAATATGACTGTAGAAGACTAGACTCCATAACTTAGATGACCTAGCCCATATAATTTCATCTTGACAAAATTAATTTAAATCAACAATGAATACTCAAAAATCAATTCAAATTTATCAACGAACATCAAAATCCAAAAATAAACAAAAATCCTAAAAATACAAACTCGGATGCAACCGCTATCATCAAAATTTAAAATTCAATAATCATCCTTCAAAATCAATAAATACAAACTCAAATTCCATAATAATCCATCAAAATCAAATTCAATAGCAAAATGTAAAGATAAATCAATCAAGAAAAAAGAGTTTTCAAATCGAAGTTAAATAAGATTCTCAAGGGTCGTCCCGAAAATCTCTCAAGGGTCCTAACTGTGATTGAGTACCTTCAAAATATATCCTAATCCTACTGCAGGCTGTAGTGGTACTCTAGTTCGAATACTACTACACTTTTAGTCTCGACCTGCATGGGCCACCACTAAAAACGTGTCACGACCCGCACCCTAGAGTTAGGGCACGAGAACGTAACAACGCCCAGCCTACGCCGCAGTGTCGACGGTAGAACGCTGTCCTAGATCTCAATGCATCTAACAGTATAAGACTAAACAGTTTATACTCCCCGAATGGGGGTGACATAGCAGAATGTAAACTAAATCACATCTAAGGTAGAGCATAAAGGAAGATAGATAAAACATGAAATCGAAAAGAGATACAGGAGATAGAAGTCTAAGTGTCTAAGATACATAACCCAGAAATACATCTCAAACTCAAATACAGTAATCCACAAGTAAATACAATTCCAGACAACTGAGAATAACTAACTAAACAACCTCTAATGTCTCTTCTAGGCTAGCAGGCAAATCTCCAAGCTATCTGTAAAATTTATCAACGTATCATGTCAGGAAAATAAGCAAGTACAAACACCAACAGCAGTTCCATATGAATTGACACATACTATAAAAGACAGTAATAATGAAATACATGACAAAGATATCGGCGACTTGGGAACCATTTGAAAGCCGAGTTACAACCCTTAAACCAAACAAGGACCGGGATTGTAACCCTTCTTTCAAACAGAACTTAGTCCCGTAATCATGGTACAGTATGAAGGCAGGTAGAACAGGTGAGTTCGACGACTTGGAAACCATTTGAAAGCCGAATTACAACCCTTAAACCAAACAAGGACCGGGGTTGTAACCCTTCTTTCAAACAGAACTTAGTCTCGTAATCATGGTACAGTATAAAAGGCAGGTAGAGCATATGAGAAATAAATCATAGCATGGTGAAAGTACAGTAGGTAAAGGTGAACTGGAATGTAAGATATGACAACAAATATAAAAAGTGATTTAAACTATTAGAGCGATATGTGATCGGCTAGGGAAGCAAGAGATGGTTATCCACTTGGCCCGGCAATCCGTGGTGTACTCAACGGAGAGTCATGCCGTCCAACCTAGATAACTGGTAATGGGGTGTCTGTAACACCCTACGTGAGGTGAGGGTGACGCTAGCAATGTATAGTTACAGGAAGGCTTTGATCACGTATCCCCTAATAATTCCTTCATCCCCAACTAGTATCACGGATCCGGACATGGCACGTCATGACACGGGGTTCAAGAGCAGGGGGCCAGCCCACTCCCAAATCAATGTCTATACAAGTACAGGAAACACAAAAATATCACATACCCATATACCGAGAAAGTCCAGGAATAACATCTCATGACAGGATCCGACGTATACTAGTCTGTGAACCGTCGTGTCGGGAATCATGTAAAACACTACAACTGAATCGGATATAGTAGATATCAAGACAATAAAAACTATCAGTGAATGTACTCGTCTGATATCTGAATGTCCAAGGTAAAGATACTGTCCGAGGAGAGGTGTCTGGCTCCTAATTAGAACAGCACAAGTTACAACATGTCCAGAAGGGTAATATAAAGCACTATAATGCATTCTACATGAATCTAGGTCAACTAGGCCAAAGTCAACCCTTGGTCAACTCTGGTCAACTGTACTAGTCAAACTAGGTCAAACTAGGTCTAACTAGGTCATGTCCTAACCCAGCAAGTCTTACTATGCCTAACCAAGACTATCCTAGCAAGCACACATCAATATAAGGCTATACAAGCCAACATACACCCGACTCTATATAGCATGCAATTATTCAATACTAAAATAGGCAAGAATTCACATTGGATATACACTAGGTAATCTATTACTTTAAGCTATATATGTCTACACATATATACACATGCATATATTGGTATTCAACGTTAGGTCTATAATCATGGCATTTCAATGGCTATATAAACTTATATATTACAATACAATATGCTACCATATATATAATATACATACATAGCTAAGTTAACTATATTCATAAATACTTATTTAAGAGGCTATGTGTGTGTATGTGAACATGGCAAAGGGGCAAGTGAGGGTTAAATAGGCATACATAGTGTATACATATCAAAGAGTGTCAAAGTGTAAGTGAACAATGTGTCAAGTGTGATAGTGTCAACATAGTATAAGGGGGTACATGAGGTAATATAGGATTTGTGTTAACATAGAACATTACATCTCATTAACTTGTATATTGCATATATTACATCTATTATTACATTACAATCATGCTTGTATTCATTCATCATTCATTTATTCTCTTGCACTACTATATGTACCATACATTATATACTATGGAACCTACATATTCATTACAAGCCATACTTATACATGCTTACATTAGATAGGATACTTACACCTCATACATCATTTACCATTTACTCATGCTTGCATTCTCTATTTAGTTACATAATGTATATACATTAACATGGGTTAAAATCAAAAAGAATATTATATTACACACAAGGGTGCACAAAATGCATATGTCGAATAGTAACTCCTACTAATAATCAATACTATACCAACTCAGCATGAATTAAATTCTAGGATTAAAGTATGTTATAGATCTATGTGTTAGCTTTCCGAAACTTCAAACGGATCACATTTTCTTTTCCGAAAACTTCCGGAATCGCAAAAACACCGAGAACGCATTTGTCTTTCGTACAGCTGACACTCAAATAATTCTCCAGAAAGTTACACAAAGAATTAGGCCTATTAATACATGTTTTTGGAAAGCTAACTTCAATACGCTTCTTTTAAAAAAACGGGAGATTAAACCGAGCTTTGAGCTAGAAGTTATGACATTTCTAAGTTAGGGCTGAAATTAAAAACGTGGATAAAAATCATGACGGATTTAAATAGTTTGAGCCAAAAGAATACACAATATATATCCTAATTATCCACAACAATAATAGCAATAATAATATGAGGAACCACACTCACAAACTTGATTATATAATCATCATGAACCATTTATTGCATATATAAATATAGATACACTCTCATTACAATATATATATATATAAATCTATATATGTAACATGAACACATCCACAACACAAAGGACACTCCTATGACCTCCAAATGGACACAAAATGGACACAAAGGGAGATACAACCATGGGGGTCATTCCTATGGGTTCAAAATAGACCTATATGCATGAGGAAATAAAAAGGAGAAGGGATTTATACCTCTCGGTAGATCGAATCGAAGAAAAGCCTTCCCGGAGCGACACCGACACGTAGAGATTCCAAAAGGACACGAACGAGCTCCGAATCCTCCCAAACTTGGCTAGCTCCTCCCTTTCATGGAGTAGAGGAGAAAAGAAGAAGATTTGGTGGAAGAAGGAGTTGATTTGGTGGAGAAATGATAGGGATTTGCTCTCTCGAAATTTGGGGAAGAACAAGAGAGAGAAAAATAGATGGATAATGACAAATGGGAGGCTCAACCCTATCCTTATTGTGGCTGGCCATAAAGGTGGTTTTGTCCTATTAGGAAAAGTCCAAAAGTCCCTTTTTTAGTCTATTTACTAATACATTGGTAAGGGGTTAAGTCGGGGGTAGTTGGTCAATCCTAAAACACTAATCCATATTAATACTAACCAAAATAATTAGTCTAGTCACTAACTAAAATTAATATCATGTGGACTAAAATTAATATTATGTGGGGCATGCCTAACTAGTATGTGGGCCCGCTAGAGTCAAAACTACCCCGGGTCCCCGATACAAGTCGGAATGAGTTAAAATTCGAACCCGACTCAAATAACCCCAAATATTACAATAAATAAATAAATAATTCCAAAATAATTTAAAAATAAAAAATGACAAAAATACCCCTGTTTCTGGAAACTGGGGGTGATATAAGGTATCTTGTGATACCAAGATAGTATCACAAGATAATTAGGATTTACCCTATGAAAGGGTAAAGTTCTCTCTACTGTAATATACACTAGGAAGTTCGGACACTGCAAATATCGGTGTTTGTTCCATGTCTATGTCTAGTGAAGGATAATTGCCTAGACTTAGTCAACTTCACCCAGTTTGACTAGTTTATCCAAGATATTGACTAAGTCAACTCAACTTCACCCAGTTTGACTAGTTACTGTGCTGAACATGTGTGTCCATCTTTGCAGAATTATTTCCAAATAGATATGAATTACTACTTGCGGAATCGTTCATGGATGTACAATTGTCGTCCTGATGATATGTGTGGTGTACGAGATGAATACATAGCGGGAGTAGAACAGTTCCTGCAGTTTGCTAAGGCGTTCCCTCAGTACATGGACGGCACCAAAATTAAGTGTCCGTGTGTGAAATGTCATAACGTGAAATATTATCTGTAATGCCCCAGTCCCAAAATACGTAGGACTATGAACTTAGACATGCCAGCCGTATAATAAATATACGTAAGCTGTAAAATATAGTAGATCTATGACTAACCTCATCCACACAAAAATAAATAAATAAAAGATATCATATAAAGATAATGAATTGTCTTGATACAATATGTTGGGCGGAGACAAATCCACTACCAACAAGTAAAAGAAAAATACATGGAAAATGAAATGAGTTTGGCGAGCGAAGCGAAGACGATCCAAACGCAATCATCCTCGAAGAAATAGAGATGGTCACGACTAGAACACCTGCAAAAAATAAGAGCATACACCTGACGAGATAACCAGGTCCTCAGGGACGTAACAAGATACATAATATTATACCATATAAACTGAATAAGTATTGCTCAAATAAATAAGTCAATTGAATTATAACATGGTCCAATACACACCTATTGAACTAGCTTACCATCCCCCCAACCAAACAAGGACAGGAGATGGTAAACTAATTCACGGTGACGTATCTTTCCATGCTATGAATCCAATATGGTATCCGGCCAACAAGGTTCAATATCTTCTCATCGAAGTAGTAAGTCACACCTACAACCAAACAAGGACAAGATGTGACGAACTAATCTGCGACAAGTTATTGTTCCAAGCCACGATCAGATACAAGCACTCAAACCAAAAGTACTCGTACCTAACGGATAAAGGTGCCTAACCGTTCTAAGTGAAATGTAGTTAAGAACAATCCTTCCTACGCATGGGCCCTGGCTAAATAGTATCGGCATAGTCCCCCCTTGGGGCACCAGAGGCCCAATCAGTAAGAGCATAACGTTCCGCAGAACATCAATAGTAATCATGGGTAATCTGACCCGCGTCTCCGGTGGAGCTCACGGGTTACAAAAGGGAAAGTGCACCGAAGCCCATACGCTAAGGAATTATCCTCCCCGCCCAATGCCTACTATGTTGTATCCACAACAGTAACCTCTATTAACCGCTAAGTCAAACTAAGCATGCAACCTCTATTAGTGGTTATTCCTATCGTACGGCTTATACGCACCGGTGGCTAGCCAGTCACGCATGTCCGTGTTCTACATGCGACACACAACTTCGTGTTACAACATGTCAAGGCCAATGAATGCAACACACAAGGTGGTCCCTTAAATCTTGGTTTAATGTGTAAGAAAAATAATACATAGCAGGAAATATAAATGAACAGTAAGTTCTAACAGGCTATGCAATGTATCCCAATTTATTTTGTATAAAGAAAATAATAAATAGTGCATGAATATGAGCTAAAATAATTAAACAACAAATGGCAAGGTGTCTTGCCTGGTAGGATGCCTGGCGTACTGCAATGATCAATGTGGCATGAATTGCGACTTCGGTAACAACTATACAAGGTGACCTCTGATGGTGGCACGGATCGTGTTATTGAGTCCGAAATAGTCAAATTGGTTAGGGATGATATAGGAAAGTTCGAGATTTGCAAGAGGATGTGGATATGACTAGCCATGAATAAGATTGCATATTTGAAGAGAATTGGTAGAAGTAGATAAATAAACTATTTTAGAAAATAATTATATATTTAAACTAAGTTTTTATTTCTCTAAATACTATAAAGAAATACTTGAAAAGTCTAGAAAAATTTTTTTAGACTAAAACTAATTTTGTGAAAATATAATTCTTAGACCAAACCATATTCTTAAAATACCATAAAAATAAAACAATAATATATCTACGCTTCAAAATCCAATTTTGTAAATAAATATAGGCCAAGCATAGTACTACATATTTTATAACAATTAAAATTTTAGGAGAATATATGTTTATTCTAAAATAACATAATAAATTATAATAATAAAAATCTTAATACTATTTTGCTTTTTAATGCTATACTAATTAATGGTATATATATTGTACATAGGAAAAACTAATGTAGTAATAATAATAATAATAATGATAAAACTACTAATTGTAATAATAATAACAATAGCAGTAATATAATAATAATAACAATAATAATAATAATAATAATAATAATAATAATAATAATAATAATAATAATAATAATAATAATAATAATAATTAATAATAATTACTAAAAGAAGTAGAAATGAGGAAAAAAACAAATATAAACTAACCCAAACACAAAAGCAACAGAACAAATAATAAATAATAAAAAAACCATTAATTGCAGCAGTCAACTACTACAGCAGTTCTTTGAATAAAAGAAAGAAAGAAGGGAGAGAGAGAGGAAAGAAATTAGGGAGAGGGAGTGAGATGAAGAGGTGGAGCAGCGGGCAAACGTGCTACTCCGGTGCAGCGGGGCCGGATGCGGCAGCGAAAGTGGAAGGGGAAGAAGTGAGGGGCAGAAAAAGGGTCAAGCCGAAGGGTTCTCGGTGGACGGGTGCTCGCGCCTCCGCCGCGGTGGCCAGCGAGATCGGGGGCCCGTCGCTCCGGCGGTGGGAGAGGAAGCGGAGGCGGCAGAGGGAAAAAGGAGCGGTCGGGAGGAGGGTTTTCGGGGGTTCGGCCACGCGACTCGTCGGCGGACGCGCGGCGGTGCCGCGCTCCAGGGGAGGCGTGGTGCTGGCGGTTCACCATGGTCATGGAGGACGAGGCAAAGATGTGCGGCCACGCATGGGACGACGAGCGCGCAGATCGGCCAAATGCGGCCAGGAGGAGGCGGCCGGGCGTACGAGGCGGAGATGACGGGACGAGGCTGCGGATCCGACCGATGGAGGGTCGATGGATGATGGAAGAGAATGACGATGGTGGCAGCAACGATGGCCGCGCATCGGGTGCTGGCTGGAAGTGGTGGAGGCGGAGGTGAGTAGTTGGCAGTGTTAGTTCTTATTCTTCTTCTTTTTTTCTCATCTGTGGTAGCTCATTCAGGATGGAGGACATGTTGTCGAAGTGATGGTTTGGTGGCGGTGGTGGTAGAGTGTCTGGGCGCGGGGTGGCCGGGATAGGTTCTTGGCCGTATCGGTGGCCGATGGTAGGGATGCTGATGGGGTACTGAAGGTGGTGGATGGGTGATCGATTTGGGGCAGGCCGATGGTGATGGTGGCGGTGGCAGTTTTGGAGACGGTGGTACCGGTAGTTATTTTGGTGGTTGTGGTGGTTCTGGCGATTGGGCATGGTGGGAGCAGGGTTGTGGTAGTGACAGTCAGGTGGAGTCGTGGGGTCAGGCGGCCGGAATCATTGGTTGGTAGTAGTTGTGAAGGTGATTTTGAGGGGATGGCGGTGATGTCTATTGGAGTTTTATGGTGGATGTTTTGGTGTTGGTTGGAAGAGGCTGTGGTGGCGACAACGGGTCGTGGTGGCGGTTGGCGGGGGCTAAGGGAGAAGCCGGAGAAAGTGATTAGGGTTTAGAAAAGGATTAGGGTTTGCTGTGTCAAAATCGTGTCCGACACGTGGACACGAAGAAGGTGAAATGTACATGTAAATAAAATAGTGAAAGGGAAAAAATAGGGGCACAGACACGATGCACGGGATTAGGGCTGGAGAAATATTTGTGGAAGAATTTGTGAATGATAACAACTTATGGAGGAGTACCTGCCTATTTATAGGATGTGGGAATTCCCAGTTGGATAAGGATTAGAATAGTTTAAACCCAATTTAGATAATTCAATCTATTAATTAATTCAATAAATCCAATCCAAATCAAAATCTAATTTAAATCTAATTAAATTCTATCTTTTATTTTAAAATAAAATAAGGTAAATCAAATTTCAAATATAGATATTAATTTACTATTTAAAATATATTCATAAATCAAATCAAGATTTAAATTGCCACAATAATTTTAAAATATGTTTTCCAAAAATACTATAATAATAATTTCGAAAATACATTATTATAAAAAATAAACTTAATAAAATATTTATGAAATATATATGTAAGCACAAATAATGTATACCTGATTATACTTTTCCTCGTATACAATATTATTATGATTAATAACTGCTAAAAACAAAAGGCTTTTTATAGCAAGAATAATAATTATATATAATATTTTGAAAGTATATAATAAAATAGAAAAAAATGTTTTTCTAAGATATGTACGCTCGCACATATTCGCACTCGACGAGCAAAAAAAATGAAATCTTGCGCGCAACGTACAATACGTTATTGAGACGTACAATACAAAATTTTAAATCAGTACCAAATTTAATTAAAAAAATAGTAAAATTTTTAGGGGTTTTACATCCTACCCAACTTAAAAAAATTTCGTCCTCAAAATTATGAATTAGTAGGGGGTCAGAAGACACAAGGGGGTATCGATGTAGAACAAACAATGACAATATCACGCCGTAAGAAATCGCGATCTAGATCATAGAAAAATGATACGGTATGGTCATAATCGATATGAAGGCTATAACGCCTTCGTCCTTTCTAAAATAGGTGAAGGCGAAAGCAATATAGAGTTCGAAGGAGGTGTTATCGAATACGAATACGTGATTCAAAGGCGACAGAATAATTTCAAAAAGAATTTTCAAGGCAGTCGTGGATGGGACTCTAAAGGACAAGTTTAGCTATGTCTCCAATCCACGTAGAATGATAGATAAAAGCGAACCAAAGTGCACTAGGTTGATCAGACCATCATGTACCGGTTCTGAGTAGACAATACGTTAGTGGATGCATCCAATAACATATGTCGTGGACAAGCTTGATAAAGAATTTAGCTTGCAAAAACTAGGCTACATTAGCATCATTAGTTTAGATAGTAAAAAATATAGGCACGATGGTAGATGAATAAAAACAAATATGAATAGTCTAAGAGTCATAAGGATTTAAGTCTTGTTTATTCCTATACCATCATTCTACGATTTTATTGACCAAGGCTTGGTTGACCAAATGGGTTAAATTCCTCTAGTCTCTATGGTCTAGATAATACTATTTGTATTCCCTTAATGGTCAAGGGTGTGTCAGGTCGTGGGTTATTCTACCCAACTTAAAGAATTAAGCTAAGGATGTTTGGGACATCTAACTAGTAGGGTCAATCTCTAGCAAACACGAAGGGAAGATAAGAATAATGACAGGAGGAATCAAGTAAGATGCAATCAATGAGTCGAACTGTAGTTCGAATATGGAATCGAAGAAGAAGGTCAAGTATGTGGATGAGATCTTAGACTTCTAATCCTATTCGCAGGCTTGCTTGGCACGGTAAAGTAACCAAATAATTTATCTTGACCTGCATGGGCCACCACAAAAATATGTAACGCCCCAGTCCCAAAATATGTAGGACTAGGAACGTAGACATGTCAGCCGTATAATAAATATACGTAAGCTGTAAAATGCAGTAGAACTATGACTAATCTCATCCACACAAAAATAAATGAATAAAAGATATCATATAAAGATAATGAATTGTCTTGATACAATATGTTGGGCGGAGACAAATCCACTACCAACAAGTAAGAGAAAAATACATGGAAAATGAAATGAGTTTGGCGAGCGAAGCGAAGACGATCCAAACGCAATCACCCTCGAAGAAATAGAGATGGTCACGGCTAGAACACATGCAAAAAATAAGAGCACACACCTGACGAGATAACCGGGTCCTCAGAGGGACGTAACAAGACACATAATATCATGCCATATAAACTGAATAAATATTGCTCAAATAAATAAGTCAATTTAATTATAACATGGTCCAATACATACCTATTGAACTAGCTTACCATCCCTCCAACCAAACAAGGACAGGAGATGGTAAACTAATTCATGGTGACGTATCTTTCCATGCTATGAATCCAATATGGTATCCGGACCCCAACAAGGTTCAATACCTTCTCATCAAAGTGTAAGTGTCACGCCCCGCTCCCGTAGGAGCGATCGTCCTTGCTAAGGCGTGATGCCGCACAAGCCTAGATTGCGCTCGTGCAAGGCAGTTCCATAACGGCCGATTACATCGGCGGCGACGGGATCGTCGCACAGAAGTCCCAAGCAGAAATATTGAATCATGCAGCAAAAATTTAGAACAAACACCCATGAACACAAGTCATTCAAAAGAAGCTCTTTATTGATATTGAATACAAGATTACATTTGTGGGCGCAAGGCCAAATTACAAGTCTCTCGTGTTCACTTTTGTCTTATTTACAAGTCACTCTGCTCTCTCTCATCTCTCGATTACAATGCTTGAGCCAGCGGAAGCTTCGGAAGGCGATGTCCATACATTATGTCCTGTATAAGTCTTCAATCCACGCGGTCGCACACTTCGAATCGCCAAGGAACTCCGTGCCTCGACGCATCCAAGTGAGCTCCGCGCCACGAGCTTCTACCTGTGCCTGCACATGAACACTGTGTGGGTGTCAGTACTCAACTATACTGGTGGAGTGAGCTCCTCGCCCACCCATACAAAACCGACACATTTATTTGCTTTGTGCAGTTTAAAACCCTTTCGATTGTCTTTCTAGTCTGGCCTTAGGGTTCATTTTGGGACGAGGACGTCCGACCAAACCGAGGTGCCATGACATCTTTGTGCTATAATTTCAATGTGTGTTTCGATCGAGGTAGTGCCTCATCGTGCATGTACTTGACCCAACTTGAACTCGGGACGACAAGGTCGTGCCATACTCTATTCGTGACTTAGATATATTCGAGACGGTGCTACGTCGAGGAGCAACTTACATGGACTCGGCCGTACCAAGACCTTTACTTGAACTCAAGTGCCTCAAGATTGTTCTCGTGCCAACGACGTCAAGGGGATGACTTGTACAGGTCGTGCCGCTAGGCTTGATTTGTGCCTTAAGACCTTGCTTAGACTTGTATATGCTTCAAGATTGAGGCCGTGCCTCGCAACTTATCAAGACTTTATCCATGCTACCGTCTAGCGGTCTTTCTATTCGACTCATGAACCAACTTAGACAAGACTTGCCAAACCTAGTATCGATCTTATGGACATCCCGACGCCAAGTATCGTGCTAAGCACGGTGCCTATGTTGCAGCCCAATCTTTAGCCAAGACATTGTGTTACCGACTAGACAAGATTCCAGTTCTAAACCCAATCCAAAGGCATACACGCGGTGTGCCGCTATTGCCGACACATCTACATGAGTGGTCACTAGCAATGTCAAGCTATCTTGGACACAGCTCGTGAGATATCGGCTCGTCCCTACACGGGTAGCTAGCCCGGAGGTGCCGAAGTCTCCCATGCGGTTATCCAGCATCCTACTTTGAGCCGCAACTCGCTTCCCCCGGGCCGAATGATCCCGGCGTCCCAGCAATCATTCGAGAAGACTACACCTAGTCGACAAGTTGTCCAATGACCATGCATACTCAACTCGATCTATCAAATCCTTCTTTAATATGACTATGCTTTCCTTTAACTCTCTTGAGACTTAACGAGACTCCCAAGCCGCGGGACCGATCTCGTATGCGGGACATATCAAGACTTAGCGAGACTCCCAAGCCCGGGGACCGATCTCGTGTGCGGGACATATCAAGACTTAGCGAGACTCCCAAGTAGCGGGACTGATATCGTATGCGGGACTTATCAGGACTTAGCGAGACTCCCAAGTAGCGGGATCAATCTTGGCGACAACCAGTCACGTGGACTTCCTTTGTTCGTGGCAAGCTTTCCTCTAAATTGACCATAGCTCGTGCCTTAGACAGACCCGGTTCTCTAGGCGACGCTAACGCTCAAATCATATACTTTACACGGCGAGCCTTGTTCTCAAGGGACTATGCGACTTGACAACCGCAGATAGAGCGGGACAGTGCTAGAAATGGCTTCGATAGCCCAACGCAACACTTGTCTTAACTTATTTGGGCAACGACTCGACGAGCAAAGGCTACGTCGAGCTCCGCGTCGAGGGGAACGTGCTATGCACGGGGTCGACTTGAACAACCAACTCTTGGGTGCCTAGACTTAAGCCAACAAGTCATGCAAGACGACTTAACTTGCGGGACGTGCGAAGGCTATGCCAAGTCTTGCGGGACAGGACCGTGCCTGCTTTTTATTAAGCATTCATGCGGGCGATACCTATGACTTAGGCTGATTCGAGTGTTGGGGCAGAACGACTGGACCGTGCATGCTTTATCTAGCATTCACGCAGGCGACGCCTATGACTTTGGCTGATTCGAGTGTCGGGACAACTTAGCAACTTAAGCCAACTTCCTTCTCCCAAGCCACAGGATCGAAGGGTCGAGTGTCATTTGAAAGCACGCTAAGCCGACTTCTATGAAGACCGTAGGACCATTTTTCATGTTCTAAGACATTCCGACGGGTCTGGATTATTTCCTTAGATATGTGCGTTCGTAGCTTTTATATTAGCCTACTTGTGCAAGTTGAAAACATGCACGTTATTAAGTGAAGGCTAAGATGAGGCAAGTTCACCGAAACTACCCCACCTGTGCGAGGGGTCGTCTCGACCGAGCGAGCCTTCGAGTAGCCGTTGCAAGGCTATGTCCGAACGCCGTCGGCATTTCGATTCCTCCGATTGACTTTATGGGTCGGGGCACTACAACATAGACCACTCAGAACAAGTCTCGTCCTCGAGACTTTCCTGAAGGCAAGTCATCCTACCATTTCTATGGCCAAGACTTAATCGAGCCTAGACACGGGACTATAACAGTCGAGCGAGATACGCCTACGCGTTTCCTTGAGTCTGAGCCACGCTCGCACTATTATCATTGTTTTTCTTAACACGATTTGAAGTTCTCGGCACTCTTCCATTCCCCAAGTCTCATTTGAATTCAACGTATCGCTTGGTTGGATCGTGCGTGCATTTCAGGCGTCCCCAGAATACATGCATTCACCATGTCGCATGATAAAGAATTCGTCTTTCTCACTCGAGTCGCATCGTGCACATACTCAACCGTCCCTGAAGTATATGCATTCAGCCGAATCTCGTGAGCAGGATTTCCTATATTCGTGATTCACGCTATCCATCCATGCCAATCCTCAAGATCAATCTTTCGATCGCTAACACTTGCAACAGGGGCATCTCGCCTAACCGCTAGGCCAATCTTTACAAGGCTAAGTCAATGTCAGGATTGGAATCATAGTTCCCCAACAATAATGCCAATACTGACCCCAATCCTAGGGTCAAACCAAAGTCGGTAGTACGGAATTTTCTACCCAAGCTTGCGTCACTCAGATTTCTAAACATCGAGTATGATTACATATTCGTATCAATGCATTCGTTGCGTGTATTCGAATCCTTTCAAATCACCCATTCTAACCAATTCATGTATTCGATCACGAGGTCGTCTAGCTTTGACAATATGTTGCGCTCCAATCTCATGCGAGTCCGATTATCCATGATGGTTCATAAATCACCATGCAACGCTCCTGCGGAATAATCATTCTCATCGGGGCATAACTCTTGTTTGAGTCTAGACTCGTTCATTCTCGATACGCGGATTGGACCTACGCAATCCTCAAATTCGATCGTCGAACACGCTAGATCATTCTCGAGTCATCTTCGCATCAAACCATAAGTCGAAGCATACAAATTGCCACGCCATGCAAGTGCCAATCACCCATGCTGTATGAATCACCATACCAGTACTCACGCGGAGTGATCGCCCTAATAGGTACGATGCATGTGCGAGGCTGTGGTTGCGCTCGTATAAGCCAAGAACGAAGTTGTGGTTATCGACGAAGCAAATCTAAACATATCATTTTCATCCAAGTCAAGATCAAGTTCGATAGTCCGACCGTCATTCATTCAACCAGAAAATCCTCGAGCCACGTCTATATTTTTCTCGACACGTTTCAATATCCCGAGTATAGCATCCGTCAGAACAATAACATTTGTACGATCGTTATTCGTCGAGTCAGAGTACCCCCAAGTTGTCGTATATCGATCTTTGATACACCTCAATACCGTCGACGATATGCGTAACCTGACGATCTTTCTTTGCAACCAATTTTGAGTCGTGCGACTGATGCTATTATTCGAGTTGGATATTCCATAATTTTCTCGATATTCAAGATCAAGTTCGATCGCTATTCCTCAAGCTCGTTTCAAGATCATTGTTCAAAACTCAAGTCACGTTTCATTTGAAACAATCCGAAATCGTACGCACGATCCTCTAAGTTTCTTCGATCACGACCATTCATTTTCATTCATCGTTCCGAATCATTTTCTAACACGCGTTGCCTATTCTCAAGTTGTCTGAACGAGATGCTCGTTCGGGACATTCGAAGTCACGACCAACTAAGCGTGACGCGTTCCAAGGCTCTGCGCGATCGCATCGCCTCGTCGACATACTTGCCGTTACTCACAATCCTCAATTTTGCTCGAATGATTTCTAAGAAAATCCATACACCACTCGGATTTGAGCCATCCATTCTAGTCCTCAATCACGTTCGCATCATTCGCTACGACATCTTTCAGATTCGTTCGACGAATCTCTAGCGTAATCGCTCACGTCGTCTCGACGTACTAAGTCATTCGCATTATTTCCTCGAAATCCAAGAAAATCTTCCGTGTACGCCTAAGCGTTAACTCGATAGCGTTCCTATCGATAGACACTCTAAGTTTAGCTTCGTTCCCGTCCGAGCGGTACTTGATATCGCTCGCAACTCGTTTGCACCAAAATTCGAGGTGCGGCACACGCGGACTAAGTTGTGCCGCATAACCATCCCGTACGGACTATACTTTGAATTTGCACGCTCATTTGCTAGTGTCGATGTAAGACTAGTTGGGCACGCACGCAACTTGTTAACTTTAGCATATGTTTTCTATCGAGTCAAATTTAATATCGTTCTGGCACAAAGGCCTACCGATGCATTCGACGATAGCCTACCGATGTGTTTGAGTGAACGCTTGTACGAGCTTTTAAAAATATTTAGACTTATTATATGGACATGCCGAGGGACATTCGAAAGAGAGTGCACACTTATTTTCTAACGACGAGCTTTCAAAACTGAGAAATTCGACATAAGGTCCAAGGGCGTAAAGCCGTGCTCTGAAACCATTATGTCACGTCCCGCTCCCGTAGGAGCGATCGTCCTCGCTAAGGCGTGATGCCGCACGAGCCTAGATTGCACTCGTGCAAGGCAGTTCCATAACGGCCGATTACATCGGCGGCGGCGGGGTCGTCGTACAAAAATCCCAAGCAGAAATATTGAATCATGTAGCAAAAATTTAGAACAAACACCCATGAACACAAGTCATTCAAAAGAAGCTCTTTATTGATATTGAATACAAGATTACATTTATGGGCACAAGGCCAAATTACAAGTCTCCCGTGCTCATTTTTCTCTCATTTACAAGTCACTCTGCTCTCTCTTATCTCTCGATTACAATACTTGAGCCAGTGGAAGCTTCTGAAGGTGATGTCCATACATTATGTCCTGTATAAGTCTTCAATCCACGCGGCCGCATGCTTCGAATCGCCAAGAAACTACGTGCCTCGATGCATCCAAGCGAGCTCCGTGCCACGAGCTTCTACCTGTGCCTGCACATGAACACTGTGTGGGTGTCAGTACTCAACTGTACTGGTGGAGTGAGCTCATCGCCCACCCATAGAAAACCGACACGTTTATTTACTTTGTAAAGTTTAAAACCCTTTCGATTGTCTTTCTAGTCTTGCCTTATGATTCATTTTAGGACGAGGATGTCCGACCAAACCGAGGTGCCATGACATATTTGTGCTATAATTTTAACGTGTGTTTCGATCGAGGCAGTTCCTAATCGTGCATGTACTTGACCCAACTTAAACTCGGGACGGCAAGGACGTGCCATACTCTATTCGCGACTTAGACATATTCGAGATGGTGCTACGCCGAGGAGCAACTTACATGGACTCGGCCGTGCCAAGACCTTTACTTGAACTCAAGTGCCTCAAGACTGTTCTAGTGCCAACGACGTCAAGGGGATGACTCGTACAGGTCGTGCCACTAGACTTGATTTGTGCCTTAAGACCTTGCTTAACTTGTATATGCTTCAAGATTGAGGCCGCGCCTCGCAACTTATCAAGACTTTATCCATGCTACCGCCTAGCGGTCTTTCTATTCGACTCATGAACCAACTTAAACAAGACTTGCCAAACCTAGTATCGATCTCATGGACATCCCAATGCCAAGTATCGTGCTAAGCACGGTGCCTATGCTGCAGCCCAATCTTTGGCCCATATATTGTGTTACCGACTAGACATGATTCTAGTTCTAAACCCAATCCAAAGGCATACACGCGGTGTGCCGCTATTGCCGACACATCTACAAGAGTGGTCACTAGCAATGTCAAGCTATCTTGGACACGGCTCGTAGGATATTGGCTCGTCCCTACACGGGTAGCTAGCCCGAAAGCGCCGAAGTCTCCCATGCGGTTATCCAGCATCCTACTTTGAGCCGTAACTCGCTTCCCCCGGGCCGAATGATCCCGGCGCCCCGACAATCATTCGAGAAAACTACACCTTGTCGACAAGTTGTCCAATGACCATACATACTCAACTCGATCTATCAAATCCTTCCTTAACATGACTATGCTTTCCTTTAACTCTCTCGAGACTTAACGAGACTCCCAAGCCGCGGGACCGATCTCGTGTGCGGGACATATCAAGACTTAGCGAGACTCCCAAGCCAGGGGACCGATCTCGTGTGTGGTACATATCAAGACTTAGCGAGACTCCCAAGTAGCGGGACCGATCTCGTGTGCGGGACTTATCAGGACTTAGCGAGACTCCCAAGTAGTGGGACCGATCTCGGCGACAACCAGTCGCGTGGACTTCCTTTGTTCGTGGCAAGCTTTCCACTAAACCGACCGTAGCTCGTGCCTTAGACAGACCCGGTTCTCTAGGCGACGCTAACGCTCAAGTCATATACTTTACACGGCGAGCCTTGTTCTCAAGGGACTATGCGACTTGACAACCGCAGATAGAGCAGGACAGTGCTAGAAATGGCTTCGATAGCCCAACACAACACTTGACTTAACTTATTTGGGCAACGACTCGACGAACAAAGGCTACGCCGAGCTCTGCGTCGAGGGGAACATGCTATGCACGGGGTCGACTTGAACAACCAACTCTTGGGTGCCTAGACTTAAGCCAACAAGTCGTACAAGACGACTTAACTTGCGGGACGTACGAAGGCTATGCCAAGCCTTGCGGGACAGGATCGTGCCTGCTTTTTATTAAGCATTCATGCGGACGACGCCTATGACTTAGGCTGATTCGAGTGTTGGGGCAGAACGACGGGACCGTGCATGCTTTATCAAGCATTCACGGAGGCGACGCCTATGACTTAGGCTGATTCGAGTGTCGGAACAACTTAGCAACTTAAGCCAACTTCCTTCTCCCAAGCCACGAGATCGAAGGGTCCAGTGTCATTTGAAAGCACGCTGAGCCGACTTCTATGAAGACCGTGGGACCATTTTCCATGTTCTAAGACATTCCGACGGGTCGAGATTATTTCCTTAGCTATGTGCGTTCGTAGCTTTTATATTAGCCTACTTGTGCAAGTTGAAAACATGTGCGTTATTAAGTGAAGGCTAAGACGAGGCAAGTTCACCGAAACTACCCCACCTATGCGAGGGTCGCCTCGACCGTGCGAGCCTTCGAGTAGCCTTTGCAAGGCTAAGTCCGAACGCCGTCGGCATTTTGATTCCTTCGATTGACTTTACGGGTCGGGGCACTACAGTAAGTCACACCTACAACCAAACAAGGACAAGATGTGACAAACTAATCCGCGACAAGTTATTATTCCAAGCCACGGTCAGATACAAGCACTCAAACTAAAAGTACTCGTACCTAACGGATAAAGGTGCCTAACCGTTCTAAGTGAAATGTAGTTAAGAACAATCCTTCCTACGCATGGGCCCTGGCTAAATAGGATCGGCATAGTCCCCCCTTGGGGCACCAGAGGCCCAATCAGTAAGAGCAGAATGTTCCGCAGAACGTCAGTAGTAATCATGGGTAATCTGACCCGCGTCTCTGGTGGAGCTCACGGGTTAAAAAAAGGAAAGTGCATCGAAGCCCATACGCTAAGGAATTGTCCTCCCCGCCCAATTCCTACTATGTTGTATCCACAACAGTAACCTCTATTAACCGCTAAGTCAAACTAAGCATGCAACCTCTATTAGCGGTTATTACTATCGCACGGCATATACGCACCGGTGGCCAGCCAGTCACGCATGTCCGTGTTCTACATACGACACACAACTTCGTATTATAACATGTCAAGGACAATGAATGCAACACACAAGGTGGTCCCTTAAATCTAGGTTTAATATGTAAGAAATATAATACATAGCAGGAAATATAAATGAACGTTAAGTTCTAACAGGTTATGCCATGTATCAAAGTTTATTTTGCATAAAGAAAATAATAAATAGTGCATAAATATGAGCCAAAATAATTAAACAGCAAATGGCAAGGTGTCTTGCCTGGTAGGACGGCTGGCGTACTGCAATGATCAATGTGGCATAAATTACGACTTCGATAACAACTATACAAGGTAACCTCTGATGGTAGCACGGATCGTGTTATTGAGTCCGGAATAGTCAAATTGGTTAGGGATGATATAGAAAAGTCTGAGATTTGCAAGAGGATGTGGATATGACTAGCCATGAATAAGATTGCATATTTCAAGAGAATTGGTAGATGTAGATAAATAAACTATTTTAGAAAATAATTATATATTTAAACTAAGTTTTTATTTCTCCAAATACTATAAAAAATACTTGAAAAGTCCAGAAATATTTTTTTAGACGAAAACTAATTTTGTGAAAATATAATTCTTAGACCAAACCATATTCTTAAAATACCATAAAAATAAAACAATAATATATATACGCTTCAAAATACAGTTTTGTAAATAAATATAGGCCAAGCCTAGTACTACATATTTTATGACAATTAAAATTTTAGGAGAATATATGTTTATTCTAAAATAACAAAAAAAATTATAATAATAAAAATCTTAATACTATTTTGCTTTTAAATGCTATACTAATTAATGTTATATATATTGTATATTGAAAAATCTAATGTAATATTAATATTAATAATAATAATAAAAATAATAATAATAATAATAATAATAATAATAATAATAATAATAATAATAATGCTAAAATTACTAACTGTAATAATAATAATAATAATAACAGTAATATAATAATAATAATAATAATAATAATAATTAATAATAATAAATAATAATTACTAAAAGAAGTAGAAAAAGAGAAAAAAACAAATAAAAACTAACCCAAACACAAAGCAACAAAACAAATAATAAATAATAAAAAACCATTAATTGCAGCAGTCAACTACTGCAGCTGTTCTTTGAATAAAAGAAAGAAAGGAGGGAGAGAGAGGTAAGAAATTAGGGAGAGGGAGTGAGAAGAAGTGGTGGAGTGGCAGGCGAACGTGCTGCTCCGGCGCAGCGGGGCCGGATGCGGCGGCGGAAGTGGAAGGGGAAGAAGTGAAGGGCGGAGAAAGGGTCAAGCCGGAGGGTTCTCGGTGGAGGGGTGCTCGCTCCTCCGGCGCGGTGGCGAGCGAGATCGGGGGCTCACCGCTCCGACGGTGGGAGAGGAAGCGGAGGCGGCGCACTACCAGAATAAGTCGTTTTAGCGACGCCTAAAGACGTCGCTAAAACGACAAATTACGTCGCTAAATATATTTAGCGACGGGATTATCGACGTTTTTTGATCGTCGCTGAAATGTAAGTCGCTAATCTCCGAAACGTCGCAAAACGTCGCCATTATCGACGTTTACCGACGTATATGTACGTCGGTATATTGCCGATGTCTACCGTCGTGACGTCGGTGGATTACCGACGTTTTGTTGCATATCGCTACGCGTCGGTAAATTACCGACGTACTACCGACGAATAGTCGGTGGTTTAGTGACATGATCAAAGTCGCTAAACGTCGGTAAATCATGGGAATTCCTGGGAATAGTAGCGACGTACACCGACGTTTACCGACTTTCTCCGACGTTTATAACGTCGCTAAAACGTCGGTAAACTGAAAATATTGCATATTTACCGACGTTTACTGACGCAAAATTACGTCGGTATCCGTCGGTAAACGTCGCTAAAACTGCAAAAAAAATAAAAAAAATAAAATACAGAATGTCCATTTCTTCCTACAGTTTAAAAAGATAACCATTTCTCACTGTAGAATAGGATCCAAACAATCACAGAATGTCCATTTCTCGCTGTACACAACTAACCAAGTTTGTATACTTGACGTCGATAATTGCGAATAACCAAATATCCAAATAACCAAGTTTACAACAATCACACAACAACTAACCAAATAACCAAATATCCAAATAACCAAATAACCAAATATCCAAATAACCAAGTATCCAAATAACCAAATATCTAAATAACCAAATATCTAAATAACCAAGTATCCAAACAAACCAAGTATCCAAATCTACACAACCAACAAATATCCAAGTCACAAAGAGTGAAACAAACACAGAAACAGTCCTAACTAGGACTACTAGGAATCTGGTGCAGAAGGGGCACCGTCGCGACGAAGGGATACGAACAACTCATACTCCTCACGTGAAATCGATACCGATGGAGGCAGTGACGTCGGTGGAGTCGGTGTCGAAGAAGATGGCGGTGGAGGCGGCGGAGTCGATGACGATGAAGGCGCACCCGGAAGACTAGCACGCTCCAACGCTGCAAGTCGCTGGTGGTATGAATCCATGATATTTAACATTCTATCACTGCTCTCGACCATCGACTCATGCGCCAATCTCATCCTCTCGGCCACGATCGTCTGTCCTGTCTGCAGCTTCGTGACCGTGCACTCTAACCCTCCAACGGTGCGCTGTCCTATCAGTCGTCTCCATGAGGTCCATAAAGACGCGGTCGAGCGCATCCAATCGTGCTAGCAGCGCAGGATCGTCCGTATGGTGCTGAGACTGCTCCTCGATCTGTCGTAGCAGGTCGTCACGGAGAGACTCCATCATCTGGTGGACTCGGGCAGACTCTTGGGATGGCTGTGGACCATGCACACTAGCAGGAGATGTCCTAGAGGACTGGATCGCAACTAGGGCGCCATAGGATCTCGTACCATAGTACGTACCCCTACGGAGTCCACCAGCAGCGGCAATCCACAGCTCGTCCTCCGACAGAGCTTGAGTGGGCTGCGAGGAAGTACCCGGCCTCTCCTGCATCAGGTGCACTAGCAGCCGCCCGTTCCCGCAGCCTCTGATACTCGGCCTAGAAAGTACTTATTATTACTAACTTCTAATTTCTAATTAATATACTTATTATTACTAATTTCTAATTAATGTACTTATTATTTCTAATTTCTAATTAATGTACTTATTATTACTAACTACATGAATATTTATTTGTATTATATTTACTAAGTTATATTAAAATTGACACGGAGTATTAAATTAAGATAACGTATTGTAATACTTGCATAAGTCTGCTCGACCCTCTCGTCAATAAGGTCAGCGCCGCGATGATGGGTGGCCAGGAAGACGGTCACCATGTCGGCGTTATCGACCTTCCTTACCTGTAATTAAATATATTATCTTAGTAATAATTTATCGATTTTGCATTAAAATAATATTTCTAAAAGAGGAAGACATACCAGACGACAGAAATGTTCTGTCATCAGAATTGACCCACGGCACCACTTCGAGGCATGTTGCCTAGCCGCCTTGGCCTTCTCCGACTTCTTCTTGTACTTTGGCTCCTTGAATCGAGCCTTCATAGCATTCCATTGATCAGGGGTGATCCAACCTTGGATCGGCTTTCCAGCACGATCACGATCCTTCTAATCATTGATAGAGTCGCGGAACAGCTTGGCAGCTACGGCAGAAAACATTTTCTCGATAAGCTCGGCCCGGTACGGTGGATAGAAAAACATATCCTAGAAAAGCGCAAACCAAATATTTATCAGTTATATATAATATACAAAAATTATATGATTCATGTTAAAAGCAAATATATTTTAACCTTGAAGCGCGCAAACCAGAAGGCCTTCCTCTCGTCCGGAGCCTCAGAGTAGTTAATCCAAGCACCACCATAATTATGCCTCAGCATGTGGCCTAGACGTCTCTGTACCTCTGGGGGACGATATCTATACAAACATATTATATTCATGAAAAAAGTTAAATTATGATAAAAATAGAAAGAAAAAAATTATAAACCAAAATACCTACTTTGTACCGTCGGCCCAGATCTCCGTCCTCCTCTACTCCGGAGGTGCGCACGCATCATCTGCATGATGCTGGTCGGCCGTCGGCGCCGTCGCCTCGGCCGTCGCCGCAGCCGCCTCGGCCGTCGCCGCAGCCTCCGCCATCTGCTCATCCGTCTCCATTATCGTATCAGCAGTAGGAACGCTAGACAGGCGATCACTCTCAACAGGCCTGGACCTACTCGTCCCAGGAGATATCCCACGTGACGTCGTCCTACCAGGCCCACCTACTGTTCGATATGGAAGAGTAATCGGCGACGAGGATCCAGAGCCGGTACCAGAATGAGGTACCGAAGGAAAACTCCGTCCTCTAGCAATACCTGTAGGAAGTACCGGAGGAGAGTGACCTCGTTGTCCCCTTCGGTACGCTCCGCGATGACCTGCCATACCTGATAACAACATATGATAATACAACAAATAATAGAGACTAAAAATATGAAAGTACAACAAATAATAGAGACTAGAAATATGAAAGTACAACAAATAATAGAGACTAGAAATATGAAAGTACAACAAAGACAAGATAATAACCAAGACAACATATGATGATACATTCTATAATAAACATCTAAGCCCAGATAATGTATTCTATAAGAAACATCTAAGTTCAGATAAGTATATCTCTCTCAATCATCTTCAGAATAATCATCTTGTTCGTCTTCCTCGACCTCATCTTCCTCTTCCTCCTCATCTTCACTTTCATCTTCGCCTTCGTCGGCTTCGTCTTCCTCTTCGAATAATTCTACATCTTCTATATTATGTATCGTGTAATGCGTAACTTCCGTGGAGTCCACATCGACAATATTGGTTACAAGAGGTAGCTCGTCCTCCTGGTAAGCTTTTTCGTCAACATCAAAAGTATCTCTGGCTTTAGTCTTGCATACTGCCCACCAGTCAGACTTTGTTGCTCCCCGTCACGGATAAGCTGTAAAGTACACGAACTGAGCCTGAGTTGCTAGGACAAACGGTTCGTAGCCTTGATATCTACGCTTGTAGTTTATATCCAGAAGACCATGCTTGTCAATTTTCCAACCTTGATTTTCAATCGGATCGAACCATTCACACTTGAACAACACGATCTTTGTAGGTTCTCTGCCATTATTATATGACAACTCCATAATCTCTCGCAAGATGCCAAAGAAATTATTTCCTGGATCGACGTCTTTGTAGTTCGAAGACTTGATACACAAACAACTATTTTTCGTGGAATCAAGATCCAGGAAGCTGTCTCTGATCGGAGCATTTATCGACTTGAACCGAAAGCCATTGACACAGTAACTTGGCCATATTTTAATAAGAGTAATTGGTCCCTTGGCAAGAGTTCTAACTAATTCAATCTCGGAAGAAATTAGACGATCGACCTGAATATCAAATAAGCGATAATAAGTTATTTATTGCGCAGTTGCATTAGAAGAGGCCAGTAATTACCGAGCTACTTACATATTCGCTCAACCAAGAAGGAAAATGACGTCTCATTTCTTGTTCTAATGCTTCGTCTGTTAGGTAGGGTCTAACCAGCCTCAACTTATCATTATATGTGCTGGAAAACAACGAAGCAACCGCCGATTAGTACAATAATATTAGCTTATACTATTACATTGAGATGACGTAAACTCATCATCCTGAGTTACTTACCCCTCTAGCTTCTCCACTTCATCCTCATCGCAATTGAGTAATACATACAACTGAGCAGCCCTTAGGTCTTCGTCATTCAAATATCTCTTCTTCATTTTCCCCGAAGGCTTTCCGGACGCATTGAATACTTTCAGTATTCCATCATTAAATTCTTGATATCCGTCATCATTTCTCGGAGCCCTCGTTCTATTCGTAGCAACATGAGGTTTGAAATAGGCGGAGCAGAAATTTGTAATCTCCACGAGAATATAGGCTTCACAAATAGAACCCTCGACCCGAGCCTTATTTTTTACCTTTCTTTTTAGGTGATTCAAATGTCGCTCGAACGGGTACATCCATCGATATTCGACGGGTCCACCAACACGTGTCTCGTAGGAAAGATGAATCGGCAAATGCTCCATAGAGTCAAAGAATCCAGGAGGGAACACCCTCTCTAACTTGCACAGTGTTACCGCAATGTCCTTCTCTTGCTTTTCTAGACGTTCAACGAGCAATTTCTTAGAACAAAGGTCCCTGAAGAATATGCTAAGCTCCGTCAATGGATCCCAAACTGCCTGCGGTAAGAATTCCCGAAATACAATCGAAATTAACCGCTCCATGAATACGTGACAATCATGGCTCGTCATACCTGTCAGTTTGTTCTCCTTGTGGTTGACGCATCTTCTCAAGTTCGAAACATACCCATCTGGAAATTTCAGACCTTGAATCCACCTATAAAGCCTCACTTTATCCTCCTTCTCCAGTGAGAAAATTGTCTTAGGCTGCTTCAACTTCCCATTCCCGTCCTCTATCAAATACAATGCAGGACGTCTACATATTTCTTCCAAGTCCAATCTAGCCTTTGGATTGTCTTTCGTCTTCTCCTTTACGTCCATTACAGTATTAATTATGTTGTCAAACACATTTTTCTCGATATGCATGACATCAAGGTTTTGTCTAATCAGATTGGTGCTCCAATATGGAAGATCCCAGAATATACTCCTCTTCGTCCAGTTATGAGTGCGACCAAATCCGTCACACTTGTAGCCCGTGGCAGGCTCCTCAATAGCTCTTGGTAAATCTTTTACCTCTTCCCATATCGTGTATCCGGTCCACCTTTGCGGGGGATTAGCCTTCTCCACAACGCCAGCACGAAAAGCATTTATGTTCCTCCTATACGGATGATCCTTCGGCAGGAATTGTCGATGACAATCGAAGAAGCACGGTTTGCCTTCGTGTTTCAAACGGAAAGCCTTAGTACTGTCCATGCAATACGGACATGAAAGACGACCATGCGTGCTCCATCCAGATAACATTCCATAGGCCAGAAAGTCGTTGATGGTCCACATAAGTGCTGCCCGCATTTGGAAATTTTGTTTTCTAGATACATCGTACGTGTTGGAACCTACTTCCCACAGCTGATTCAACTCATTAATCAATGGCTGTAAATATACATCGATGTTTCTTTTCGGATTGTTCGGACCTGGGATAATAACGGTGAGAAACATATACGGAGTCTTCATGCACATCCAAGGCGGTAGATTGTACGGGGTTACGATCACAGGCCAACACGAATACTGGGATCCCGAAAGTCCGAATGGGGTAAAACCGTCGGAGCAGAGACCCAATCTGACATTACGCGGATCAGAAGCAAAATCTGGATACTCTCGATCAAAGTGTTTCCATGCTTCTCCATCAGATGGGTGATCCAACACTCCTTCGGTATGTTCCCGCTTATACCAACTCATATTTTCTGCAGTTTCCTTCACCATAAACAACCGCTGCAACCGCGACGTCAACGGCAAGTAGTGCATCGAAGAGGTAGGCTTCCTGGCACCGACAGACTTTCCTCTACCACATGCCTTGTAGCGATCGACACGACAAAATCTACAGGCATCTTCATCCTTGTTGTCTTTGTAGTACAACATGCACCCGTTGCGATAGGCATCGATTTTTTTGTATCCCATCCAGAGTGATCTAACCATCCTCTTAGACCGGTAGAAGTCTTTAGGCAACTTCGCACCCTCAGGCAATATTTCTATAAGCAACTCCATAAGACGGTTGTAGCAATCTTACGACATGTTAAAATCGGACTTGATGCTCAACAATCTTGTAACCACCTCCAACGGTGAATGATCCTCACAACCAGGATATAATGGAGTCCTTGCATTCTCCAGCAACTCCATGAACTATACAGCATCGGGGTTCGGTGCCTCCTCAGGTGCATCATGATCATCCGGATCGAAACTAGGCCCGGCCGCGTCGAAAACCATGTTCACCAACCCATCGTCGTACGGAGCGTTGTTGTGGACATCCACATAAGGCTCGTACTCCGATGCTAAAGACACAAGTTCTCCGTACTCGCTCCACTGATAGTAATTCGGCGTGAAACCCTTCGAGTATAAATGATACGTGACATCCACTTCTGGATGATATTTCAAGTTACGACATCTCACACACGGACACTTAATTTTGGTACCGTCCATGTACTGAGGGAACGCCTTGGCAAACTGCAGAAACTGGTGTACACCCTCTATGAATTTACCCCGCACACCGCACATGTTATCAGGATGACGGTTGTACATCCAAGTACGATTCCGCAGATAGTAATTCAGCTCCATAATTCTGTAAGATAGATACATCAAGGTAGTGAATGATATGCAATTGTCAGTTCATGCGGTCTACACTTTCCGCAGTATATGTACACATAACATTTTACGTTAAATGGTCAGAGATTATCTGTCATCTTCTTTTTGCATTGCTAACTTTTCTTTCGCGTGTTTGTGCGTGCGGTGGTCAGAGATTATCGCGGCGGTATATCACCCTTGTCTACAATATTTCATATAGGCTGAGTTGTAGAAGTAAAGTTTTAGGATATTAGTCTATATATTATGTATAGTCCAACCGAGCCAACTCTAAGCTAAACTAGTCCAACTTGGTCAAACTAGCCATTTCTAAGTTGTATAAGTCAAGTTTTAGGATATTAGTCTATATATACTAGTATAAACTCTCCCTCCTCTCCAAATACATGGTACTAGTTAAACCTCCCCCCTTTCTCCCACTAGACACACACATACATATACATGATGTATACAGCCACACCAAAGTTCCCAGGTTCTTTTTGTCACGACCCGTTACCCAAATTGTTGGGCCGGGCCGAGCCATGTCCAGCCTACGCTTAAGATGAAGCGCAGTAAGCTGTTCTAGAGATAACACGACAAGACTAAATGTGCTAACAGTTCTATAAGTGAAGAAGAATCATAAATGCTCCAAACACAAAAGTCGTCCTATAAAGTAAAATATCCAAGTACAAGTAAACTGAAATATAAAACTGGATACATGTCCAGTTACAAAATGATATAGTCTAATACATGACTACACTAAGTTTCCCAAGCAGCTACGCAAACTAGACGAGTCTCCCCGCAGGAACATCCTCGTATGGCAAAACTGGGTCCTCGGCAGTGACTCCATAATACGAATCACAGAGCAACTCCTCCTCAGTAAGTATACCTACAACGTTATCCTGTCAGGACGGGAGCAAGTACAACCTCTACAACTAAAGTACTGAACATATAACGAAAGAGATGTACAACAAAAAACATGGTGTGATAAGTCTATAAACAGGAAATACTGGAAACATGGCCTCATGGTACAACTGGGATCATAGTATCATAGCAACATAGGGAACACGGCATATCATGGTTTAATTGGTCATTTCTACAAATGACCACATATAGTTTAAAAGTTTAAAACCGTAGCATGTACGTGAATCGGTCAATAGGTAGTAGGATGTACTGTGGTACATGTCAAGTTTTTCTGGTGTGCCCACACGTGCACGAACGGCATCGGTGTATATCCATACACGAACGCGAGATTCAGAAACATACGGCAAGGTCGCATATAGAATGTCCCCGAGCGCGGTAAGTACATACGGAGAAGGGGGTCATGTTCACGTATACTACTAACAGTTTCCCCTTAACCCGTTTATTTAACATGTGGGAGATACGAGAGCAGTAAAAACATGTGAATACTCAGAGCAGTCTAAAGCATAGTGAAACTTGTACTGAGAACCCGTAAGAAGCATGTGAAGATGTAAGAGCTGTACTAAACATGGCCGGTACTGAAAGTGATACAACATGTGAAGACATAACCTGCTACCCTCAAGGATCAGTCTTTTAACAGGTTTAATACATGTTCTAGCATTAAAAGACAGTAAATGAGTATGTAGATGTACTTGCCTCTAGCAAAACAAGTTGCGATAAAAGTGCTATGGATGTCTGGTAACTCGTCACTGTAGAAATATATACAATAACTTAGCTTTTACACTAAGCTAAAACACTATGACACTAATTGGTGCGACACGACTTGTGATTAGGCACCTAGCCAAAACGATGATTTGGCACAGGAGACCAATGTGGGGTGACACACTATGTTATCTAACTTTCTAGGGTCTTTACACTAGTGAGGGATGGGGTTCAACACGACTAAAACTCCAAATAACACAAAAACTACAAGTCGTAATTAATCAACAAATAAATCAAAAGATCATTGTGTTCTAACAATTTTAGAGATAGGCAAAAAGCCTAGTTTTTCTTAAAGCAAAGTATCAAAGTGATCCTTATTAATCATAGAAATTTATTATAATTTTTCTGGAATTTATTAACCAGTACAAATATTTTATAAAAATCAGTTTTCCTAAGTATACAGAAAATGAGTTTTGGTTTCATATGCCAAACTAGGGGCAAAACAGTAAATTAAATACTACAAAAATTATACTAAATTAGCTAACTTAACATAGTATCTAAAAACTATTTTTTCCATAATTTTAGCAATACTTTAAGTATTTTTAGAAAATCAAAAACAGCAATGCACACAATAATTAATTATCTGCGTATTTTGTCCATGTATATAATTTGAACCAAAGTTCAAATACAGGACCCAAGGCCATGAATCAAGTCCAATATGACTTGTACAGGTCTTGAATGTGTGAAAACACATTTGGGCCCAAATACCCATGCTAGGCTTGGACACCAAATGGTTGCAGTAATTTAAATACAATAAAAATATAATTTGGTAATAGACAAAATAAATATTATTATTTTGATAAGGCAAAATTATACATAGTAGTTACAAAAGTATGACAACTTATTTTATAAAGATAATTTACACTAAGTAAAGTAAAACACATATATAAAAGTACATCTACAATATTTATATTTATACATAAATTTATAGATATTATATCAAGGATATATATACATCCATATATTAAAAGTTACATATATATATATATGTAAGAATATTATAATGTTTATATACAAATATAT
>JANAVB010042790.1:0-23902 GCA_029216955.1 Iris pallida | reverse complement strand
CTGAACCTTGTCTCCATCTTGCTACTTTTGTTATTATATTATATTTGGGATTGTATAACCATATTAGACTCTCTCTTTCTCTCGTTGTTGAGCTGGATATTGCAATTGTGGTTTTTATTTATCTAGTTTTCATGCCATGATTCATTCTTCTAGATTGTGATCGAGTTTATCAGTATTTCATACTATATTCCTCCGTACGGAGATGACAGGTTATTATATACTGTTGTTAGTTAGTAGACCTACAGCGTTCCATGCTATTTTTTACGGTGTAGGCTGGGCGTGGTCATACTTGTGCCCCTACCTAGGGTGCGGGTCGTGACACACATTGACACTCTGCTGGTGGCGGAGCGACTCCTCAGTCTGTGCGGGGCCGGGCACACTAGTGGCGGTCATAGAGGCCTGTGACGCAATGAAGGCACCATAGGAGCCCGTACCATAGTACGTACCCCTATGCATGCCACCAACGGCCCTCATCCACAGCTCATCATCTGACTAAGCTGCGGTGGCCGGGGGCTGCTGGGAAGTGCTAGCACTAGCTCCCTCTGACCGTGTCGGCCCGGCCTCTCTAAGCCTCAAAAACTCGGCCTAGAAATTAAATCTATATGAATTCTCACTCGGTCGCTAAAAATTAATATTAATGAACTAGCATTAGATAAAACTTCTAAAACTCGGCCTAGAAATAACATCTATATGAATTTTCTACGTAACTAAAAACTAATATTAATTAACTAGCATTAAGTAAAACTTACGTAGGTGTCCCGAGCCTTGTCGTCTACGTACCGCTCCCCCTTCGTGTGCGTGGCAAGGAACAAGGTCACCATATTCGGGTCTTCTTCCGATTCAACCTGTTACGAAATTGTTATATAATTTGTCAGTTAAGTTGAAAGAAATATATTACTATAAAGTATTAATTATGGATATACGGCGAGATACGTACCATATGGGTGAAAAAATCCATGATGGACTGTGATCCACCACACCACTGTGACCCCGCCTATCGCACTCTTTTAGACTTCGCAGACTTCTCCATGTAGGCTTCCTCCTCGAATCTCCTATTCATTACCACCCAGTCGGCGGCAGAGATCCAGCCCTGAATAGGCTCTCCCTGGCGCTCGCGATCCTTTTGGTCGAGGATCGCATCCCTAATGAGCTTGCTGGCGATGCTGGAAAAAATAGTCTCGACAGCAACGGCGCGGTGGGGAGAGAAAAAGTAAGTCTGCTGAAAAAATCATAGAAGTACGTAAGTTATAACATAACATACTAAATGTTAAAAAGAAATAAACTTTTACGTACCGAAAAGTGCTCAAACCAGAAGGCCTTCTTGTCGGTCGGGACATCCCTCCAGTTGATCCTGGTCCCCCGTAGTTCTGTCGCAGGAATGTACCCAGCGACCGGTGTACGGAAGAGGGATAATACCTGTAAAATGGAAATTAAAATTTATTAAACAAGTTTATAATAAATTTAAACAAATTAAATGCAATAATTTTACTTACCACCTGGTCCGAGTACAGGCCCAAATCTCCAACCTCATATCCCCCTCCGGGCGAGATGGAGGATCTATCTCAAATTCCTGCCCCTATCCCTGCCCCTGCCAGCAGCCTGCCCCTCCGCCTCGCCCTCGCCCTCGGCGTGGGCCTCGCCATCGCCCTCGAGCTCGACGTAGGCCTCGATCGTGGCCTACTCCTCAGTAGTGGGGTCGACCTCTGGAATACTCGACGGTACTGGCTGCGTAGAAGAAGAATGCCCTAACCTCGAACTGCTAGAGCCGGGTATAGAGACACTGCCGGCAACTAGACCGCTAGTGTATACTGGAGTACGGGGGGATGAGGAGTCGGTAGGAGGAGTGGTAGATGGAGACTGGCGGGCTCGTCGACTCCCACAAGCACCGGAACCAAAGGATCCACGTCGAGCCATATCTGAAAAAATACAGAAGTATACCATACTACATCTGAAAAAAACAAAAGTAAACCATACTACATCTGAAAACGTCGCTAAGTAAACCATACTACATCTGAAAATGTCCCTCCTACACCACCCCTAACCCTAACCCGAACCCTATCCCTAACCCCTCCTCCACCAGCACCCTCCCCACCCTAGCCCCCCTCACCCCCCTGCTTGTCACCTTCGTTTTCCGTTATACGTATTTTCAGTATACGTGTACGAGATTCTGACCCGTACCATGACTTGTCATTTGCTAGCTAATCTTGGTTTAATCTTGTTCAGATTCATCATGGCATGTATTGGCTTGGTTTGGTTTATTTTGGTTTAACTTGGTTAGACCCTCCTTGGTTCATCATGATAAACCATCCTTTATAACTCACCAACCCTTTCTCTCTTCATTATTTATTCTTCTTCTTTATTTACTCCTCTCCACCTACACCCAAGAGCCCTAGGCAAGTGCAACTTGCTTCATGATGGATCTCAAGTTTTATTATTCCATTCTCTTCTTTACATGATTATAAGCCTCCTTAGAACTTGGAGTTTTTGATTTTTATGGATAGATTCTTCTAGATCTACATTGTAACTTTGGGGTTGAGTTCATGGAGTTTTCTTGGTTTTTATCTACTAAAACTTCTTATTTTCGAAAACTAATAGTTCCATAAGTAAGAGCACGAAATTTCGTATGAATTTGGTTTTTGATTCACCTCATTTAGAGTTAAAATGAAGTTTTTATGGCCAAAACAAGTTTTCTGAATTTTCATGTCGGCTGAAGAATGTAGTGCTGGCATAAAAGTAAATTTTACGCAGGGAACTCTGTTAATGCGTATTTTACGCAGGATTGTATCCTGAATGTAAATTTTACGTAGGGAACCCTGTTAATGCGTATTTTACGCATGATTGTATCCTGAATGTAAATTTTACGCAGGGAACCCTGTTAATGCGTATTTTATGCAGGATTTATCCTGAATGTAATTTTTACACTGGAACCCTTCTCTTTTGCGTATTTTATGCAAAATTGAATTTTTGGCATAAAAAGTGCACATAATGACTGTTTTTGCCAAGTTTAGCTATTTTCTAGCCAAAATTTTGAAAAACTTAAAACATGAAAGTTTTAGATCTTTGTCTTGCCTTTCCAAATATCTTTGGAGCACCTCCTTTAGAGTTCGTATGTGGAAGTTATGCCTATTTTTCTGAGATGTGTTGAACCTTGGATTTTGGGGAATACCATTGGATCTTGTGTTTTCATGCGTTGAGCTATGATTTTATATGAACTAGACCTTGTGATAAATGACTCTCCAACTATGTGCATAACATAGGCTTCTTGTTACCAATGATAATGATTCATAAGGAGGTTATGTTCAGTTTTACGCCAACGATGTTATGATCTAATTTTACGCCGGAATATTTCCGCGTACTTTCTTGAATATTGAGAATTGATGTGTTATGACAACTCCCATGCATGTTTCTCCTAGTTCTTGTATATATGTTTGTGATCTCACATGTGTCCTGTACTTGGCCTAACTTGTAACGACCCCACTTGATAACTTGTTAATATGGAGCATGATGGCCTTGAGCATGGTATGACTTGATAACATGAACATGAGGTGATCATCCTCGATAGTGGACCATCGTGGTGCACTCTTGACAAGTAACAAGTAAACATGACATGTAGCAGCTTAATAGTGGCCCGGGGTGGCGCACTCCTGACAAAAAATCTTGACAAGTAATATGTAACTCTCGTCTTGACACCGTGGGTGATTTCTCTTGATTGTCTCTATACAAGTTATATGTCCCGTCTTGCATCATGTCTAGGACATGAATCCTTGATTTCCTATGGTCAGAGATTCATACTGAATCGGACTAGGATAATGACTAGATTGATCAAGTAGTTCATATAGGGAGATGTTTCTAGTTACAGGCGATCCCGTTATCCCGGCCACACCTGAGGGACTTGTAGCCTGCCATCGAGTAGTGTACATTTCCAGCCCACTGTCATGTGGGGCACTCTATGAAACAAGTTCTAGGCACACTGTTAGGTGTTGCACTCCAAGTTACCTAATAATTCTTGATAACTCTTAAATAAATCTCGCCTGGATAACCTGGATAGCTGCAGGGCTTGTGACTGCTGGAACATCTCATTGCATCTTGCTAGTAACTAGGTTTGTGATAACCCTAGTTAGTTAAAGTATCAAGCCGTACTCTTTGCTTGGCCGTGAGTGTTGGATGGAGTCCAATCCTGTTTAGTCTTGCCTAGCCCCAGTACATGCTATCTCAGGACATGCTTGCTTATGTTTTACTCTTGTCGATAATTGGTTGGGGACTAAGCTCTGTTCAGGTAAAGGGTTACAACCGGGTCCTTGTTTGGTTTACGGTTGTAACTTGGCTACCGGAATAGTCCCTTAGTTGTCCTATAGTTTATCACCTTGTTTTCTTTAACTTATGTCTTTCGTTATCCTTTATGTATCATGTGCTAATATGCTGATTTTAGTTCTTAAGTGAAGCCTCCCTTGTGGCACTTGCTCTTTCTGGGGTCTGACCCAGCTAGTTTTGTATGGCCAAATTTCGGAGTAGCTCCCGAGGATCTCCCTGTCTTCCAGCCAGATGGTGACCACTAGGCGCAATCCTGGCAACGAGTGGGTTCTTATTTTGCTCTTCCACTCCCTTGTAAAAATATTCTTTTGAGGCGTTTAGCCGCCGAGCAAGTGTTAGCTCGTTTGCAACTTTACTTACTGTCTGCCTACGGGCTGTAACATGATTGACAAATCCTAGGGTTGATCATGTATGACTTAAACTCTTGCTAGTCCTCGCATTTTGTACGACTAGCTTCATGATCATCTGAATATGTAATGTTTGGGACGCCTTACTTTGTATGTCTAATGATCTAACATCTTGTAACATTTACTTACTTGCTTGTGATTGAGACATTAGGCTTGTTCATGACCATAAGAGACTGTTGGCTTGTAGATAAACCCTCATGCATCTAGACAGCCATGACCGTATTACGAGGTGGGATTCACTTCAATGTACGTAGCTGGCTGTGTCTGTCCCTCGCTCTCCAGTATTCTGGTTCTGGGGCATGACACGGTTTAAGTGGTGGCCCATGCAGGTCTTGTAAAATAAGATGTGTGAGGGTTTTATCGAATAGATGTCTCAATCATCATCCGTCCTTGATCTCTACTCGTGTCCTCTAATCTTCCTGAAATCTTGACCTGATCACCTGCTCATATCCTTGATCTATCTTAGTCCTTCCTTAATGTTCCCTCTGTCATTTGCTTCAGTGGCATTGTTCCTGGTCTTACCGATCAGCAAGGCGGAGCACCTCCAGTGGACCAGCAGCAACCTGGAGACCCAGCCCAGCATTCAGGAGTAGCCTCCAGAGTCATGTTTACCGGGGGTCAAGAGCCACCAGTTCAGCCCGTCCAGTCTATAGAGCCCGACAATGAAACCCTGGTGGGTCTCATCAGGGCATTGCTTGCATCTCAAAATCGTCGGGGCGATGTCCTACACCAGACAGTACAAGATGCCATGGGCAGAGTTGGTTACCAAGGGAACAACGCAGCCAACAGCTTCAAGCGTCTGAACCCTTCTTTCTTTGACGGCAGTGAAGATGCTATTGCTGCTGATACATGGCTTCAGAACATAGAAATTATCCTGGAGGCAGCCAGGATTCCCGAGGGAGAGAATGTGGCCGTGGTGCGCCTTCAGTTATTGGACTTAGCCCGTACCTGGTGGGTGATGTTAGCAGTTGGATTAGCGACGCCTGTTTTGTTGGCGATATTCAGCGACAAGGTCTAGACGAAGTATTTTGATGTTGTAGCTCGGTATGATCTGCAGACAAAATTCACTAATCTTAGGCAGATGGGAAGAACGGTCAACGGTTATGTGGTCGAGTTTTCAAGACTAAGTCGGTTTGCTCCCACATTAGTGGCGACCGAATTGGACCGAGCCCAGCGGTTTCAGCAGGGGCTCCACCTAGAAATTATTTTAGCTGTGGAGCAGTTTGAGCACCAGATGTTTGATGCCGTCTTACGAGCAGCGAAGAGGCATGAGTATACGTCGCAGAGGATCGTGGACCGAACCGAAAATAGAAAGAGGTCCCATGGGCAGATGAGTTTGTCCTCGGCACCAGCCCCGGCAGCTAGGGCTTTGACTATTGGAGTTCCTAGGAGGGAGAATTCAGTTTTGTCGGTTCAGCACTCAACACCGACGTACCCTCAGCAACAGAAGAAGAAGCAATCTTCCGTAATGGGCTGCACTCATTGTGGGAAGCCAGGGCACGTAGTATCTGAGTGTCGCAGAGCACATGAATTATGCTTGGCTTGTGGGGCACCAGATCATAAGATTGGGTCCTGCCCGCATAGAGCCAGTTCATCATCGTCGAACCTAACCAGTCCATCGGTTAGGGGTCCAGCACCAGTGCAGCAGCAGTACCAGCCTTCGAGGCCATTGCCGCCTCAAGCTCAATAGTTTTCCCAAGTTTAGATTCAGAACCAGCAGAGAGGTCACCAGCAGAGGGGACCAGTACCAAGAAGGCAAGGTCAGGCTATGGCTCTGATGGCAACAGAAGAATTGGCATCAGGTGAGGTGGTGGCAGGTACCATTCTCGTCAACTCTATTCCAACATCAGTATTATTTGATTCGGGTGCATCGCATTCATTTATGTCTGCTCGATTCACTACACGGATAGGACTGGAGCCCTAGTCATTATCAGTAAGGCTCAATATACTTACTGGTAACAGTCCTGTAGGAGTAGATAGAGTATTTGCCTCATGTCGAATCGTAGTTAGCGGTAGAGAGTTTTCCGCTAGATTGATAGAATTTTTGATGGCCGACTATGATGTAGTCCTAGGAATGGATTGGTTGAAAGATCAGTATGCAAGAATAGACTGCTATCTCGGCAGGATTATTTTTGGTATTCCAGGCGAACCGGAGTTTTCATTTTCCAGAGGCGAAGTAGAACCTTCTTCCCCAGTATTGCATATGGCAGTAGCAGCAGTTCAGTTTTCCAGAGTAGTAGAAGAGTTTCCTGATGTATTTCCCGAAGAGCTTCCAGACATGCCCCCAGAGAGAGTAATAGAGTTCACCATCGATTTGCTTCCAGGGATGGCACCAGTGTCAGAGAGAGTCTACAGGATGGCGCCATCAGAGTTGGAGATCTTGTACAAGATGATTGAAGAACTCAGAACCAAGGGATTCATTCGTGCTAGTGGATCGCCTTGGGGAGCCCCGATGCTTCTTATGAAAAAGAAGGATGGTACGTCAAGATTATGTGTTGATTATCGTACCTTGAACTCTGTAACAATCAAGAACAGATATCCTCTACCAAGGATAGATGATTTATTTGATCAACTCAGAGGAGCGACAGTATTTTCGAAGATTGACTGGCGATCAGGATACCATCAGATCAGAGTTAGAGAGCAAGACGTCCCGAAGATAGCATTCAGATCCAGATATGGACATTGGGAGTTCCTTGTTATGCCATTTGGAGCGACCAATGTACCAGCCGTATTCATGGACCTCATGAATCGTATCTTCATGCCCTATTTGGACCAGTTCATGGTAGTGTTTATAGACGACATCTTGGTCTATAGTAAGGGTGAAGCGGAGCATGAGCAGCATCTCCGTGTAGTCCTTCATATTCTCAGAGAGCATCAGTTGTACGCGAAGTTCAGTAAGTACAAGTTTTGGCTCGATCGTATCTCGTACTTAGGTCACATTATCACCAGAGGTAGGGTGGAAGTTGACCCCCAAAAGATAGTAGCTATAGAGACATGGCCAGTTCCCAGCACCGTCGTAGAAGTTCAAAGTTTTCTAGGATTGGCTGGCTATTACCGACGGTTTGTCTCAGACTTCGCTCGGATTTCAGCACCACTGACACAGTTGACCCGCAATGATGTGCAGTTTGCTTGGACAGCAGAGTGTCAAAGTTCATTTGAGAAGTTGAAGCAGAGATTGATGACGGCTCCCATTTTCACGCTTTCAGATGGGACTGGAGGATTTTCAGTTTATTGTGATGCTTCTGGCAGAGGATTGGGATGCGTCTTGATGTAGCATGGTAAGGTAGTCGCTTATGCGTCACGCCAGCTTCGTGACCATGAGAGGAATTACCCTACCCATGACTTAGAATTAGCAGCAGTAGTTTTTGCATTAAAGCTTTGGAGGCATTATTTATATAGAGATCGGGTGAAGATTTTCACCGACCACAAGAGTCTGAAGTATGTGTTTACCCAAAAGGATCTTAATATGCGTCAGAGAAGGTGGCTAGAGCTACTTGTCGATTATGATATCAACTTGCAGTATCATCCTGGGAAGGCCAACGTAGTAGCAGATGCATTGAGCAGGAGAGCTGGAGTTTATTTTCTAACAACACAGCCAGAATTGTTAGCCGATCTTCAGAAGATGGGTATTAAAGTAGTTCTTCCTACCAATGGGGCATTGATGGCCAGCATGCAAGTTCAGTCCAGTATAGTTGAGAGGATTAAGATGGCTCAGTCAGCAGATCCTAAGCTTCAGCGGCTTAGAGCAAAGTGTGAAGCAGGACGAAGACCAGAGTTATGCATTCACGAAGATGGTACACTCCGACATGGAAGGCGTCTTTGTGTACCTAGTGGTGATATCAGACAGGAGATCATGGCAGAAGCTCACAGTTCACAGTATTCAATTCATCCTGGCGGTACGAAGATGTATCGTGATATTCACCAGCATTTCTAGTAGAATGGCATGAAGAGGGAGATAGCCCGGTTTGTCTCTCATTGTTTAGTTTGCCAACAAGTTAAAGCTGAACATCAGAGGCCAGCTGGACTTCTTCAACCTTTACCGATCCCAGAATGGAAATAGGAGCATATTACCATGGATTTTGTATACCAAAATTCCCAGGTGGAAGAGATGCTATCTGGGTTATAGTTGATCGTCTCACGAAGGTAGCTCAGTTTTTTCCCCTTCAGAGTTGGTCAGTCGACGGATCAGCTTGCAGAGATGTACCTCAGGCAGATTGTCAGATTACATGGGGTGCCAGTTAGTATCATATCAGACAGAGATTCAAGATTCACATTGCACTTTTGGCAGAGTCTTCAAGAAAGCTTGGGGACTTGTCTCAAGTTCAGTTCAGCTTATCATCTGCAGACAGATGGTCAACCAGAACGCACGATACAGACTCTTGAAGATATGTTGCGATCTTGTACGCTTGACTTCGATGGTTCATAGGAAGATCATATGCATCTCATGGAGTTCACTTATAACAACAGTTTCCAGGCCAGTATCCAGATGGCACCCTTTGAAGCACTGTATGGCAGGAAGTACAGATGTCCTTTAGCCTGGAATGATATAGACGAGAGGCAGATACTTGGTCCAGAGATGATTACGCAGACAATCGAGGTGGTCAGACAGTTTGAGATCATCTTCGAGTTGCCCAAGATCGCCAGCGCCATTGGGCCGATTCTAATCGGCGTCCCCTTGAGTTTTCAGTCGGCGACCACGTATTCCTTAGGATCTCGCCTACCCGTGGCGTCATTCGTTTCGGCATACGGAGAAAGCTTAGTCCTAGGTATATAGGGCCGTTCGATATTCTTCAGCGAGTAGGTGATGTGTCCTATCGTCTCGCTCTTCTACCGTCGTTACATGAGGTACATGACGTGTTCTATGTATCCCAATTATGATGGTACATCCCGGATCCGAGCCATGTCCTTGATCATTCGGAATTGGTTGTTGGTAACAACCTTTCGTATGAGGAAAGTATCCATATTGGACCGAAGAGAGAAGGTACTCAAGAACAAGACTATTAGTTTAGTTCGTGTCGCTTGGGGTCACCACGCTTTAGGTGAGTCAACATGGGAGCGTGAGGATGATATCCGATCGCGATATCTACACCTGTTTGACTCATAAGGTATAATGTCTCTCTTATGCCTTATGCTTTTACTTCCTTACTTACATGAATGATTGCTTGATTGACTGCTAGTCGTAGATTGCCCGTGCTAGATTAGCTTGCCCTGATATCTCTAGCCTCTTGATTAAATTCCGAGGACGGAATTCTTTTAAGGTGGGTAGAGTTGTCACCTTCGTTTTTCGTTATACGTATTTCCAGTATACGTGTACGGGATTCTGACCCGTACCATGAATTGTCATTTGCTAGCTAATCTTGGTTTAATCCTGTTTAGATTCATCATGGCATGTATTGGCTTGGTTTGGTTTATTTTGGTTTAACTTGGTTAGACCCTCCTTGTTTCATCATGATAAACCATCCTTTATAACTCACCAACCCTTTCTCTCTCTTCATTATTTATTCTTTTTCTTCATTTACTCCTCTCCACCTACACCCAAGAGCCCTAGGCAAGTGCAACTTGCTTCATGATGGATCTCAAGTTTTATTGTTCCATTCTCTTCTTTACATGATTATAAGCCTCTTTAGAACTTGGAGTTTTTGATTTTTATGGATAGATTCTTCTAGATCTACATTGTAACTTTGGGGTTTCATGAGTTCATGGAGTTTTCTTGGTTTTGATCTACTAAAACTTGTTACTTTCAAAAACTAATAGTTCCATGAGCAAGAGCACGAAATTTCGTATGGATTTGATTTTTGATTCACCTCATTTCGAGTTAAAATGAAGTTTTTATGGCCAAAACAAGTTTTCTGAATTTTTATTTCGGCTGAAGAATGTAGTGCTGGCGTAAAAGTAAAATTTATGCAGGGAACCCTGTTAATGCGTATTTTACGCAAGATTGTATCTTGAATGTAAATTTTACGCAGGGAACCCTGTTAATGCGTATTTTACGCATGATTGTATCCTGAATGTAAATTTTATGCAGGGAACCATGTTAATGCATATTTTACGCAGGATTGTATCCTGAATGTAATTTTTACGCTGAAACCCTTCTCTTTTGCATATTTTACGCAAAATTAAATTTTTGGCGTAAAAAGTGCACAGAATGACTGTTTTTGTCAAGTTTAGCTATTTTCTAGCCAGAATTTAAAAAATCTTAAAACATAAAAGTTTTAGATCTTTGTCTTGCCTTTCTGAATATCTTTGGAGCACCTCTTTTAGAGTTCGTATGTGGAAGTTATGCCTATTTTTCTGAGATGTGTTGAACCTTAGATTTTGGGGAATACCATTAGATCTTGTGTTTCCATGCGTTGAGCTATGATTTTATATGAACTAGACCTTGTGAAAAATGACTCTCCAACTATGTGCATAACATAGGCTTCTTGTTACCAATGATAATGATTCAAAAGGAGGTTATGTTCAGTTTTACGTCAACGATGTTATGTTCTAATTTTACGCCGGAACATTTTCACATACTTTCTTGAATATTGAGAATTGATGTGTTATGACAACTCCCATGCATGTTTCTCCTAGTTCTTGTATATATGCTTGTGATCTCACATGTGTCATGTACTTGGCCTAACTTGTGACGACCCTACTTGATAACTTGTTAATATGGAGCATGATGGCCTTAGCATGGTATTACTTGATAACATGAACATGAGGTGATCATCCTCGATAGTGGACCGTCGTGGTGCACTCTTGACAAGTAACAAGTAAACATGACATGTACCAGCTTAATAGTGGCCCAGGGTGGCACACTCCTGACAAGAAATCTTGACAAGTAATATGTAACTCTCGTCTTGACACCGTGGGTGATTTCTCTTGATTGTCTCTATATAAGTTATATGTCCCGTCTTGCATCATGTCTAGGACATGAATCCTTGATTTCCTACGGTCAGGGATTCATACAGAATTGGACTAGGATAATGACTAGATTGATCAAGTAGTTCATATAGGGAGATGTTTCTAGTTACAGGCGATCCCGTTATCCCGGCCACACCTGAGGGACTTATAGCCTGCCGTCGAGTAGGGCACATTTCCAGCCCACTGTCATGTGGAGCACTCCATGAAACAAGTTCTAAGAACACTATTAGGTGTTGCACTCCAAGTTACCTAATAATTCTTGATAACTCTTAAATAAATCTCGCCTGGACAACCTGGATAGCTGCATGGCTTGTGACTACTGGAACATCTTATTGCATCTTGCTAGTAACTAGGTTTGTGATAACCCTAGTTAGTTAAAGTATCAAGCCGTACTCTTTGCTTGGCCGTGAGTGTTGGATGGAGTCCAATCCTGTCCAGTCTTGCCTAGCTCCAGTACATGCTATCTCAGGACATGCCTGCTTATTTTTTACTCTTGTCGATAATTGGTTGGGGACTAAGCTCTGTTCAGGTGAAGGGTTACAACCGGGTCCTTGTTTGGTTTACGGTTGTAACTTGGCTACCGGAATAGTCCCTTAGTTGTCCTATCGTTTATTACCTTGTTTTCTTTAACTCATGTCTTTCGTTATCCTTTATGCATCATGTGCTAATATGCTAGTTTTAGTTCTTAAGTGAAGCCTCCCTTGTGGCACTTGCTCTTTCTGGGGTTTGACCCAGCTGGTTTTGTATGGCCAGATTTCAGAGTAGCTCCCGAGGATCTCCCTGTCTTCCAGCCAGATGGTGACCACTAGGCGCAACCCTGGCAACGAGTGGGTTCTTATTTTGCTCTCCCACTCCTTTGTAAAAATATTCTTTTGAGACGTTTAGCCGCCGAGCAAGTGTTAGCTCGTTTGTAACTTTACTTACTGTGTGCCTACGGGCTGTAACATGATTGACAAATTCTAGGGTTGATCATGTATGACTTAAACTCTTGCTAGTCCTCGCATTTTGTACGACTAGCTTCATGATCATCTGAATACGTCATGTTTGGGACGCCTTACTTTGTATGTCTGATGATCTAACATCTTATAACATTTACTTACTTGCTTGTGATTGAGATACTAGGCTTGTTCATGACAATAAGAGACTGTTGGCTTGTAGATAAACCCTCATGCATCTAGACAGCCGTGACCGTATTACGAGGTGGGATTCACTTCAATGTATATAGCTGGCTGTGTCTGTCCCCCGCTCTCCAGTATTCTAGTTCTGGGGTGTGACAGTTCCCCTCCCCCACCAACCACCCCTAACCCTAACCCGAACCCTTACCATAACCCTCCCCTCCCCCCAACCCCCCCCTCCCGCCCTCACCCCCTAGCCGTCCTCACCCTCCAGCCACCCTCACCCCCCGCCCCTCCCCCCTCACACACCCACCCCTAACCCGAACCCTAACCCTCTCCTCCCACCAGCCCCCCTCCTCACCCCCCTGCCACACCCCCCAGCCACCCCCAACCATTCCTCACCCCCAACCACCCGGACCCCCCTGCCCCTCCCCCGAGCCACCAGTACCCCCCCGACCACCAACAACAAAAATAGAAAAAGAGAGAGGGAGTTACGTACCGGAGGAGAGTCGCCGGAGAGAGTGAGAGCGCCGGAGAGAGTGAGAGTGAGAGCGCCGGGGGGAGAGAGTGAGATAGTAAAATGGATGGGGGTAAATGAATCGGGGGGGGGGAATTTAATTTAATTAGAATTTAGCGACGTTCTTACTAACGTCGCTAAATTAGTCGCTATTAGCGACGTCATAGCGACGTTTCACGACGACTAGCTCATGTAACTAATATACGTCGTTGTCACATCGCTATTTTTGTTGCTAGTAGCGACAGTTAGCGACGTTTCAGTTATACGTCGCTAATGTCAGCAATTTAGCGACGTTCGGTGAACGTCGCTAAATTTACGTCGCCAATTGGGCAGATTTTAGTAGTGCTTCTTCGGCATCACTTCATCAAATCTTCTAAGCTATTAAACAACTTCAACTCATCAATTTTCCAGAGCAACTCAGACTTTCAGAGAGCTCAAGATCGTCATTGAAGTAAAGAATCAACTCTCCATCGCCACGGTTCCTAGATAAAAATAAAAGTGTACTTCAAGGATTCCATCAAAATCCTATATTGTACTCTGTTTAGTTTGATTATTTATAAAAGTTTCTTCAGTTATTTTTTAATGGCAAACACCTACTAATAGCCTTTCCCACTCATGTCTTGCACAAATTACATCCATGACTCGGAAAATCTATATCTCTATGCAAGTCACTAGCTAGATTCAATATAACCAATATATGTACCAACACATGAACCGCTCGCACCGGTAGCTAGCCGAATGCATAAGCTCGTGCCAACACAATGCACCTCACTCAAAGTGTCGTGTAATGATACATGACAAGGCATAGAAGTTATTACAAATAACTTCACAACTTTTCGGGTACATCTCTTATACACGTAAGTCAAAACACACGCACACTCACCACAACATCGATGTCACCATCCATGGAACCCAAGTCATACTTAGACACACTTTACTAGAGAAACACACTAGCAATACAAGAACAATATCATGAAATAAAAACAGTAACAAGATGACAAGGTATCTTGCCTGAAATGTCGGCAATAGAATAATATAACGGTCTGTCTCCAACTGCTGCAACCAAATGATTACGATCCCCTAGAAATAATAAAATTTAATACTAACTGTGGAAACACACAAAAAGAAGAAGAAATGCTATCTTTTTTTATTGGCGCAAGGCACCACAAATCGAGTACGCCTGAGAGATCCTGCACTGAGGATCCCTGAGTACAAAAAAAAATTCTGGAGAATGGGATGATGGAGATCGAGCGGCAGTTGCTCCTTTACTCCGTTGACACTCCGATTACAAAAGTGGGAGAAAACCTAAGAAAATTGCTAACTCTCGGCTCACAGCAAGAAGGGCAGCAATTTGGCTCTTGAAATGCTCTCCGTTCTGTCTATTTTTGAAGAGGTATGAGACCCCTATTTATAGTCGTTTTGTACTGAAACGACTGTTATGCGCCCACAGGTAGAAAATATACTGATTTCACTATAGGCACATAACACCCCTTTGGGCGCATAGGGTGTAGGCGCATGGACACTGGATGATCGTGGGTAGATCGTGGGTTGACGTGGCCGCATGCTTCGGTACACGATTGCTTGTGGAGACTGACGTGGCCGCATGCTTTGGTGCACGATTGATCGTAGATGTTGACCGAGTCGTAGGGATCTGCTGCCTTAGGCATATTGTGTGGGAGTAAGTTTATGCCCCCATACTTGCGTGCATGTTTGATCTGTATGAAAACAATATGGGTGTATAGCTCCTCTTCGACCATGTGGGCGCATAGCTCCTCTTCGATCATGTGGGCGCAAAGCCCCTCTTCGATCATGTGGGCACATAGACTCCCTTTGGTTCTGTGGGCACATAGCCCCCGTTTGGTTATGTGGGCGCATAGCTTCTTTTGGGATACATAGTCCTGTATTTTTCATGCTTCTACAAAACCCCCTTCAAAGTTTTTGAGACTCGAACGAGTGTCAGAATACTTTGAAAGAAGCATGGGAAAAACTGTCTCCACCAGCTTCATGGGCACATGATAGGAATGACCCCTTTAGGCATATAGGTGTTTACCAGGCTGTCGAAATATGGCTGCTGAGATCTTCCTTCGAAATCTGAAGCGATAGACTCATTTTGGAACGGAATTTGAAAAGGTTCGCTCTTTATGCGATATTTTATGCGTAGTCTGCATCAGCTAATAGCAGGCGCATAATCTGTAAAAGACTGTCTCTACGTAGGCGCATAGTTCGTGTGGGCGTATAGAACATGTGGGCGCATAGGCCATGTGGGCGCATAACTCCCCGTTCGTGCCTATAAATAGGCCTTGAAGAGAGAGAAAGTTCATTCTCTCTTATTTTTCCTCAGAATTTTTAAAGAGTTTTTTCTTTTACTCTCTTTCGAGCAATCATGTCTCTCAAGGCTGCTTCGACTCCCAAGAAGTCTGCGAAGGGCAAGAAGGCAGCAGCAGCTAGTTCTTCTCCTTTGGCAGCGTCTCATCTAGTTCAAGACCCCGTCCTGGGTGAGGTGATGTCTCAAAAAATGAAGTCTCGAGCGTTAATTTGTGACGCTCGAACTTTTCTCCGCTTGGGCGCATAACCATTGATATGCGCCCAAACTCCTTTTGTGAGCAGTCTTATGCGCTCACAAATGCATGCACCCACGCACTTTGTTGTGTTATGCGCCTATGCACTTGGTTGTGTCATGCGCCCATATACTTTATGGTGTTATGCGTCCACACAGAACATGTACTTATGTGCCCACACAGAACATTGCTTATGCGCCCACGAACCCTTTGGGCGCATAACATTAGGGCGCATAGAATTTCTCAGTACTTAGCTCTTTTTCTGTAGATTCTAAGTCTGACTTTTTCTTATATCTTCACAGTTGACATGGTTGTCCCGGCTCTTGGTGGGATTCCTCTTGGCTCTGCCCGCCATGCTCTGGATTCAAGCCTCGTCACCGCAATAGTCAAAAATGCTCAGGTGAAGATCAGCCATGACCAGCCTTCGGTACGGGTGATCGCTATGCTTAAGTAGGACAAAATGTTCTTGAAGCAGATGATGAATGATGAGAAGTTTATACTCGGAGGGGCGCGGAGCTTTAAGAGACCGTACTTTTTGTTTGGTGACAGCCTAGGATTTTAGGACGACGAGACGATATGTCTAGAAGACCCTCTGGTGGTCAGGTTAAATAATCAAAGGATATGGTTATCATCAATGAAGCGCCAATACCCTCTGTCAGCGTTTACTGATCTAGCTGTACGGAGGCAAATGAAATAGGACCTGACCCCTGAGCTGCATGGGGTCATTTCTGGTAGGATCTAATTCAACTCTGGTGACCGAAAGAAGGATACTTTCAAGTGTGTCAAGGGCTCCACGTCCTACTCCATGAGGGGGCTGCATCCTGGGGCCATAATAAACGATGTCCCGACTGATCTTCACCCTTACGCTGCTAAGACTCTCTCCAACCTGATGCTATCAAAGAAGGAGTCGTATCCGGAAGGGAAGCTACGGATGAAAGGTTGGAGATACTCTGTCCCATTCTGGAGCGATCTTACTGGATGGGTGCTCTCGACTTACGAGGCCACCTTAAAAGCTACCGGCCTTTTTTATGCCGTTAGAGCTACCCAATACAGCATAAAGGTTAACTGGCCTATGTTTATCTTATTGGTGGAGTTGTACAACTATCACACATGTACCTTCTTCACTTCGGGTGGGGAGATGGGTCTGGCTCTTTACGAGATGCAGGCGATATCAAAACTTCCCTGGGGGATCGAGCCATACGAAGAATACGTCCCCTATGATGAGGAGCTCCTAGATTTGGAGAGAGAACTCCGAGATGATGGAGGTGTACAAAGAGTTACTCTGTCACCTCTTTATTTATCACCAGGTCACAAAGAAGGGTAAGAGGGGCCCCTTCCCCATGTAAGAGCCTGGACCAGCTACATCTTCATCAGAGAAGAAGGAGACAGCCCAGTCTCTTTCTTGACTCGCAAGCCCTCGACAAAATCTGAGATAGAACAATTGATGGCAGATCACGGGGCAGTAGACACCGAAGATAGTCATGATCCCGAGGGGAACTTCCCGGTTTATCATTTCTTCAGGCAGGCCGAGTTCAAGCTGTCGGAAAAGGCTATGCTAGCCTTTTTTCTGATGACATGGCTTCGCGATTGTGTAGCCCCTGGTGGTTCAGGGTCTATTGAAAGAATAAGCCGAGGTATGATACTTTCGGCTGTAAAGCTGGCATTTGGATGCCAGCTTGCCCTGCTTCCTATGATGGTCTACGCCATCCAACGAGGCTTGCGACAATCTGTTGTTAACGCAAGTGACACCCGATGGCAGAAAGGATTTTGTCAGGACTGAATTTCCTTTTCATTATCTGATGGGATGGCTGGTGCTGCACTGTCCCAGATTAATGAATGCCGGGCTGATGGCAGACTCTTTGGCGGGAGATGCCTTTCTTTGCAGATTCAAAGATGCAGATTGGACCATCACATGGGTACCTGTTTGCAAGAAGGCTTTGAGTTTCCTGCAGAATTATGAATTCTTCAGAGTGTCTCCTCCGTCTGGTAGTGGCCGTGCAGGAGACACTCTAGTAGATGAGGGAGCACTCACTACTAGCCTTCCTATTGGGGCATTCCGTTGGCTCCAGTCCATCAGGCCTTCCCATCTGGTCCTCAGGAATAGGAACTACACTTTCTTGGAACCTTATCTGCCGAGTCGCTTTGTACGGCAGTTCGGCTACAACCAGCTTCTTTTGGGCAACCCCAGCCCTCATCTACAGTCGATAGGAAGCCTGATCGACAGGGCACGTGCTTGGGGCTACTACAACGCTAGATGTACGGGGACAATTTTTACCTTGCCAGAAGATAAGCCTGAAACCCACATGCTCTTTACTGCTGCCAAGTTCTATATTCAGGTCAATACCCTTCATTCTCAGTATGACCATGAGCAGAGTTTAATATCAGGGACTAGGCTTGCCCCCACTCTTACCGATATAGGACGAGTGCACGTGATGGAGGGTCACAGAAGGGAAGGTGTCGCACCCTCAGCTGAGCCGGCTGCAGCGCTATAGCAAAGAGTCGCTCTTGAGGAGCCGGTTGTTGCAGCACCTCAGAAAGAGGTTACTAAAGAACCTCTTCCTGATATTCCTCATAAGAGGAAAGCTTCCACTGAGCTGGTTCAACGGTCCAAAAGGAAGAAGGTTGTTGTCTCCAGAGGGAGAAAGAAGGTCACGGACGTGAGCGGCGGCTCACCTCCTCCCAGATGATCTTTCCGACAGACCGGAAGAGGTGGAACGGCATCGCGGGCCGTTACCATTCGGGAGTAGATCCCTTCCTAGACTCCATAACCGTTTTGGTCAAACAGTTAGAAGCTTTCTCACCATTGCGTTTGTCATTTGCGCATGACGTTGAAGTCACGACCGCGACAGGTGCTTCTTCGTCTGAAGAGGTAGACATAACAACAGTGTCCCCTACTCGTCCTCAACCGATGGATGAAGGCGGGTCTTCTTCAGTTGTAAGGTTTGAGCAAAGGGATGAAGGCCCAGACAATGATGGCGATCAGAAAGCCAGTCCCTCCTATGATATTTCTTTGGGGGATATGTCTGCGATAGGAGCTATGATGAAAGATTTAGATGAAAATCAAGTCCAATCAGCTCACCCTCCTCTGATTCTTGCACTTTTCTTCGGATGAGATTTTTTGACTTCAATTTTGCGTGCAACTTGTGAGGCTGACTTCCGTCGTATATTCCCTTATAGACAAGGAGAGGGAATAAAGCACGGAGGTTGATCCAGATATCGGGACTAGACAGGAAGCTACCCTTGGTTCTTCCAGTAAAAATTGGCATCGGTTACTGAAGAAGTTCTTGATCGGCCCGTTGAGACGGCCATTATTAAATCTGCTTTGAGTCCAGCTGGGACCGTGGAAGGCAAGCAGCCTGATGCTGCTTTGGCTGATGTTGACAGTGAGCGACATGGGTCTGCTCTTATTTCCCCAGTTCCAGTTGATGCTGAGCCGGCAGGAGGTATGAACTTACAACTCCTTTATGTAAGTTTTTTTGTTACTGATATGTATATTACTTTATTTGTCAGGTTCAGCTTCCTCCCAAGTAGCTCTCCCTGGGACAGAAGATCCTCATCAAGCTTATCTCCAACGACATCTTCTGAAGAGATGGCTCAGGAAGTCAAAAGGCTTTTACTCCGTTTTGAAAGTAAAGCTTGCTGGAGTTTTGAACCGAAATACCGCTTTCGGGCCTGTAAAGGTTGTCGCTGAATGCCAGGTGACAGCTCTTAAAAGCATTGCTGGCTATGAAGAGCGAGCTAATGCTTTAAGGAAGGTCATGGATGACCTGAAAAATCAAGTGGCCAAACTCCGAGAGATCAGTCAACGAAGTCCAACATCATTATTTCTTGAGGAGGACGTGGCTCTGATTGCGGCTATTGAGGAGGAGAAAGCTACTTCCCAGGCAAGGAAGGAGGCACTGGCTAAAGAGATCAGTGAGCTGGCTGATCAGTTTGATGCTGCAGGTAGGACTCGTATTGCCTCAAAGAATAAGCTGGCCATCTAGGTCGCTGAAAAGTATAATCAGATTGTGCAGCTTTGCGAAGAGATTGCTCAGCTTGAGGCTGACTTATGAACAGTCACATCGGAGCAGGAAGACTACGTGGTTCAGGCTGCTGCGACTGCCACAACTTCAGACCAATTGAAGGCTCAGCTGGTGAAGTTGGAAAAGGAGCATATGAAACTGATTCCTTTCGAGGATGAAGCTGCTCGGCAAGAAGAAGCACGTCGTCATGCTACCGTCAAATCTCAAGCTGAAATCAAGCTTGAGGGATAGCATCAATCGATTGTGTATCCCTTAGTCTTTTGTTTGTAACTGTCTGTTTTAGCCGTCAAGACTCTTGTATCTTTTTCTTTTCTCCGTCTTTTGATAGACGTTTTTAATAAAGAATATTTTGGCTTTCAAAATTCATGAATGAAGTTTGTGAAATATCAGAACTAGAGGTAATATGGACGTAGTAAGGATATTTCTGGTAGGTATTTCGCTGGAAATTTGATGTGGACTTATTATCCGTTTTATATTTAAGCTTCTTGAATATAGATAATAAGTTAAAAGAAGTGGCTAATAGAGGTAATATGGACGTAATAACAGAGAATGTTCTATATCTGACCAGAGAATATGGACGTGGACGGATATAACATTAGGTAGGATTGGATAATTCAGAGGTAATATGGACGTGATTATCTTTGATGAATGCTTTGCTCAGAGTTTATATGGATGTGGCAAAACGTTTCTTAATTATCCCACTGGGGAAATAATTATCAAAAAATAGTTCAGAGGTAATATGGACGTGACTTGTTTTCATCAGGCCAAGTTTGGCAGAATCCAAAACGAAGATAATTCCACTGAGAATCTTTTTAAAGGACCTATTATCCATGGCGTATTCAAGACACTTGAAATATAGATAATAGTTGGATGATTTTTTTCTTCGAATCACATAAACATTGTACTGTACATCTATATGACTGAAACATGGTATATGTGAACGCTGTTCATGAAGGTTACAGATAATATTTCTTTAGGAACTTACCGTTGATCGGCATCATGAGCAAGTCACCATCAGGCTTGGTTAGTCGATACGCACCGTTAGAATACACTAATTCTATAACGAAAGGACCTTCCTATTTAGGCTAGAATTTTTCTTTTGTCTTGTGCGTCATGACCATTGATCTTCTCACTGCTAAGACCAGATCACCAACTTGAAAGATTCTTTCCTTCACCTTTTTATTAAAGGCTCTGGAAAGGCGTGCTTGGTATAGCTCAATACGCTGTTGAGCTAATAAGCATTTTTCGTCTAGTACTTCCAACTCTTGTAGTCGCAGACGGTAACTTTCTTCGGCAGTCAACTCACTGGCTAAGGCTACTCGAAGAGAAGGAATCTGGATTTCTAGGGGAACAACTGCTTCACTCCCGTAAACCAGAGAGAATGGCGTACTGCATGTTGGAGTCCGGACCGTTGTACGATAGGCCCAGAGATATTCCGAGCTTCTCATTCAATCACGCTTGTTTGAAGACACAAACTTCTTGAGAAGTTTGATTATAGTCTTATTGAAGGCTTCTGCTAAGCCATTAGCCGCTGGATTGTAAGCAGTAGAGGCTACATTCTGAATTCGATTCTTATCGCAGAACCGATAGAATGCATGGCTCGCGAATTATGGACCATTATCATGTATAATCCTGCGAGGTAGGCCGAAGCGATAGATAACGTGATGTTTGATGAAATTGATCACATTTGACGTCTTTACTTCGATGAGCGGTATAGCTTCTGCCCACTTGGAGAAGTAATCGGTTATAGTCAGGATAAACCGATGTCCTCTGGAGGATGGTGGGCTGATTGGGCCTTTGATGTCCATACCCCAAGCTTCAAAAGGCCAAGATACCACCGCCGGGTGTAGAAAATTGAAGATTAATGAATGAAGTCAGTGGAACTGACAAGCCCTACACTTCTTTGTATATTCAACAGCATCTGCTATCATCGTGGGCCAATAATAACCCATTCGTCTGAGGAAATCTTGTAATTTGGGGCCTGGTTGATGTGCACCAAAATTCCGTCGTAAGCCTCACGGAGTGTTGGCTTCTGTGTCTGATAAACATCGTAACAGTAGCCCGTCGTAAGAGCGTCGATACAGCATTTGGTAGCTATATCATAGTAAAATCTGAAGGATCGCCTTTGGACAGATACTGCTTCCTTTGGGTCCTCAGGGAGGATTCTGTAGACGACGTAGTCTATGAAAAGAAATCTCCAGTCTTTAACATCGATGTTTGTTTCTGTTGCGTAACTGTGATAAATATGCAAGACATCTTTCACACAGAATAGCTCTCGATCAGACACTGTGATCGAATGCTGAGTATTAGTAGGGACGGTCAAGGAAGCAGCAAGACCGGCTAAAGCAACTGCTTCTATATTCTGTAATCGAGGCACTTGCTCGATAAAGAATCCAGCGAAAGTAGAAGCTAATTTGATTGTCGCTTTGTGATATGGGATGAGATCTTCGTGACGAACTTTATAATCCCCTCGGACCTGACTAACTATTAGCTTAGAATCACCGTAAGCTTCTAGATAGTCAACTCCTAGTTGTTTTGCCAGTTGAAGGCCGATCAGTAGGCATTATATTCGGCCACATTATTAGTGTAAGGTTCCACGAGAGAATATGCACGGTGTATAACCAGATGGTCGGGTGACACAAGCACGATGCCTACTTGGCCACGATATTTTCTTTAGGTCCTGTTCTTGATGCACCGTCAAAGAACATTCGCCAAATGGGGATTTCCTCAATTGTGGTGTTAGACTCTACTACTTCATCCGAAATTTTATCGTAGAGTTTGGAAGATTCTGGCACCGGATGAGCTGCTAAGAAATCAGCTAATGCTTGGACTTTTACTGCCTTCTGAGGGCAAACAGCATATCGTATGGAGTCAACAGCATTGCCCATGTAGCTAAATGGAATTAAGAGAACCTGGTTTAGTCATGAGTATTCTGAGAGAATTGACTTTAGATATGATGTGGCCCAGACACATAGTGACGTGTCTTCTGGATAACAAATACTAGTACGAGACATTCCTTTTCTACAGGTGTGTATCTGTGCTCGGCACCCACCATCGTGCAGCTGAGGTAGTAGATTGCATGTTCATAGCTGCCTTCATTCTTTTGAGCTAATAGGGCACCAAGGGAATGATCCATAGCATGGACATATAACAAGAAAGGCTTTTCCATTATTGGAGCCGCCAACACTGGGGGGCTTGTGAGATACTTCTTGATGTCATCAAATGCGCGTTGATATTGTTCAGTCCAGACGAAAGATACTCCTTTCTTCATGAGCTGAGTAAACGGTTGACACCTTCCAGAAAGATTTGAAATGAATCGTCTGATGTAGGCTAGCCTTCCTTGAAGTCTGCGTAGCTCTTTGAGGTTTCTTGGGGGACATATCGAGAATAGCTTTCACTTTCTCTGGGTCAAGATGTATACCCTTTGAAGTGATAACAAAACCAAGGAACTTGTCGCTGGAGACTCCCAGAAAGACTTGGTTGGATTCATCTTGAGTTAGTGTGCACGCATTAGTTCAAACACCGTTCTCAAATCTTGGAGGTTGTTGCCTTTGAGACGACTTTTAACTGCGATATTATCTACGTAGCATTCTAATGTTTCGTAAATGATTGCAAAAAATTGTGTTCATAGCTCGCTGGTATGTCTCCCTGCATTTTTTAATCCGAAAGGCATCACCGTATAGCAGTATACCCCAACGGTGTTCGAAAAGATGTGTGTTTCTTATCGTCGGGGAACATCTTGATCTGGTTGTAGCCTGAAACCCATCCATGAAGGACATCAGCTCGAAGCGCAAGTATTGTCGATCATTACATCGGTGATCAATAGAAGGAACTCATCTTTCGGGCATGCAGAGTTCAAATCACGGTAATCGATACAGACTCGAACTTTACCATTCTTTTCATAACTGGAACAATGTTAGCGACCCAGTCAGTGTGTTGTTCTTCGTGAATGAACCCACTTGAAAGCTTCTTGACTTCACTCTCGATGGCCTCCATAATATCTTGTCAGAACCGTCGCTGCTGCTGCTTTACTGGCTTAGCTTTGGACGAGATATTTAGGCGG